>JANTPZ010137756.1:0-29097 GCA_025593235.1 Vachellia pachyceras
ACCAAGAAAAAGTAAAAAAAAAAAAAAAAGACTCCATAACTTCAGATAAACAGCAATCATAATTCCCGCATGTTTTACGAAATTAATTAAAACCAAGAGAATGTTGAATTTGTAGTGTTGAACGTTGACATCGTCTCATACCCCACCATTTTTTGTGATTTTATCTGAGCCAGGAATATGTTTTTTAAGATCAATTTTAATTGTCAACTTGAAAAATTATTTTAATTAAAAATTAAATTATAAATTGTATACTTCATATTTAAATTTGAAAAATTAATCTTTTAATTCTTCATGTTTTAACTTACTCATAATTCAATTCATGTGCGTTAACTCATACAGCTCAATCTTTTGACTTTAAATTTACTTGAAAATCAATCTCTAATCTTTTTATCGGAAAAATATTTACATGCTCCATAAGTGTCATGTCATCCACGCTTTGCCTAATAAAAATATTTTAAGTGTTTTTATTGTAGATCTTATATCCCATAAATTTATTCTAATTATTTATTTTTTCCATAAATAGATATTTGTGGGATCGGATGCTTGGAACGTTTTCATTCAGCAAAGTATGGATGATGTAGCACTCAATGAGTATATAAGTATTTCTCCTTTTTATCCTCCATAACTCATTATGAGTCATATAGCTTTTTAAATTTCTCTCTCATGATTTGTAAGGTAAAGTAGGACTCACATCAGGCATTAGAAGAATTTTAATTAGAGAGAGTATAAATGATGTGATGCACGCAAGAATTTCTCATGTTTCTTCTATACATGAATGGATTATCTAAAATCAAAAGGTATATAAAATATACTTAAATCAAGAAAATTTTAACACAGACAAAAAGGATACATAATGGTCATACAGTATTATAGGTTTTTTTTAACAAAAACAAGCATCAAGCTTAAAGATCAAATATAGTTGTTGCCTATCTATACAGAAATAAAAGGGAAATGCGGGTTCGTTCATGTTTGGATTAACGGTAAAAGTTAATTTTTCAACGTGATTTACGTTCTACCGATATAAGAACGTGATAGGGGTTTTATTTCGACTCGCATACATGTAGTTTTTGAGCGCTAAGTCAATCATACGTATATCAAGACCAAAATGAAACCAGGTCAAGCAAAAGTCTGACAGTTCCTATGAGGCAATGTAACTTTGATCCGAGCCATGAGCATTCTGAAATGTGCAATCTTTAAATCCCAATTCCTGAGTGTCCTTCCCCAAAAGATGTGAGGAACCAGAGTCTATGGACAACAAACAAAGAGCCTCTAACTATTCTATATACTACTTGTAACTTAATAATCTTGCTAATGCCTCTAACCTGCTGGCTTAATTGCAAATCCGTGCAGATAGCTTAGATTTCTGCAGGTAGTTGAGGACATAAAACCTAACTTCTATTCAGATTTGTGCACCCAGTTGCCTCTATCATAGCTGCTAATAAAAAGCTATGCAAGCTCCTTGTCCTTCACTATTCGACAAACCATCCATATCCATTCCCACAAATCCACTTGGTGGTAAGTTGTGCTGTTCTCCAGTTTTGTGCGTTATAAGTAGACGGTGGAAATTATTTTTTCAATATGATTTACTGTTTATGAGGTAAATATATGAGACGGGTTTTATCTCAACTAATATGAATGTGTTTTTTTGAGGCTACAACAAATATGCTTTTAGTCGTTCAAATCTAATTTATTTGACTCAATTTCTCAAAATCAAGCATTTTATAAATGGTTGAGGTATATCCTGTGGTACGTGTATTATTTTATTTGTGGGTGAAACGCGCCAGTGCTAATATGATGTTGTCGTCGTCTTCCCCTCCTCAACGTTGCTGATCGTTCTCTCTTCTTTCCCTCTCTCAGTTGATGTTTATAACGGCAGAATCAAGATAGAGAGTTTCTAGGAGCTTCTCGGCTGTCTCGTCCTCCTTGTTTGGCGTGGCTTCTCTTTTTCTCCGGTGCTGTAGCGCACGATAGAGCTCCATTTTCATTTCTTCCTCTTCCTCCTGTCTGCAAAATTGCCATGCGTGGGTGCGCACTTCCTCCTTCTTCGCTAGGGCGTTGGGGATGTAGGGTATGTGTGTATATATATATCTTCATTCTCCTCCTCTGTCATGTTTTGCATGGATTGGGAATGGTGGTTGTTCCTCTAATTGGGTGTTTTGTTTGAGTTGTAACAAGGTTTGGTGATTAAATAGGATTGCATTTATAGTTGCAAAGTTTTTTTTTCCAAGGGAAATACTATCATAAGTGGTACAGGCCACGAGGAACAGAGAAAAAGAACGCAGAGAAGAGAAAGAATTCTGATGTATATTACTCAACAACCTTTCATTACAGCTGTGTATCTCTTATAGATCCTCACCCTCGCTCATACAGTTGCTAACGTCTAACAGAAGTCATTATAGTGCCAACTCAGCGTTAGTTACAATGCAATATGACTCCCTGGCTCTACCCAATCCCCTTCTTACTCTAATGCCACGTAACAATACTCCCCGCTTACAGAGTATCCTTGTCCACAAGGATAAAAGGGAAGTGGTCCCTCTTAGCAGTCGTTGGGGCAGCAGCTGTTGTGGAGAAATGAGGGAACTGACAACGTATGATAGTGAGATCCCCCCACGTGGCATCCTCGGCGTTGGTGTGTTTCCAGTGAATTAAAACCCGGGTTACATGAAGGTGATTCCAACGAACCAGCTTACGCCCTAAGATAGCCAACGGTTCACGCACAAGGTAACTGTCATTGTCGATAGTTGGGAGTGTGGGAGCAACACCAGTACCAGGACGGGGAGAACGTTGGAGCAGTGAGACATGGAACACAGGGTGCATCTGGGTTCCTGAAGGTAACTTCAGCTCGTAAGCCACCTTACCAACTCGCTTTAATACTTCAAAAGATCCAAAATATCATGCAGCAAGTTGAAAGTAAGTCAAAGCCACCATGATAAATAGAGTGACAATCAACAGAATGATAAAGACAATGAAAAGGATGCTGTAGATAGTATAAATTCTGTGGCCCCATACACTAGCAACAACGTAGGACAGCTCTATGTAAATGGCACTGGAAGGGAGAAATCCAGCCATTGCCATCTGGGGAAGAGTACTCCTGTACCAAGGCAAAGGGAGAATCTCTCGGGGATACCTTGTAGTGCGGCAAGATGCTGGGAACATGATTGCAGTCCTGAGAGCAATTTTCTGCCACTCTGAACCTTTGAACATTTTGTTCAAGCGAAAAGAGGAGCAACCAGCAAAAAGCCCCATGAAAACCCAAAGCAAAAGCACAGTTGTCATAAGTGCACCTCGGTTTGAAGGAGAAAGGAAACTAGGGGTGGCAAATGTCATGGTAACTGACATCATCCCAAAAAATTGAACACCCTTTCCCGCATAAACACAGAGCAGATAGGTATCCCAACGCGAAGCCCACTTCACGTCAGTCGCCTGGACTTCAACAACATATGTGAATATAATTTCCTTGTTCTCATCGACTTCTTGAGGAATGTTGGAGTTTGCAACTGTGCGTGTAGTGCGATGATCACTAGTTGTCAAACAGGTCTGCTTCTCATCCCATTTTCCATAGGAAAGAGGCCAAGCTGCGAATGCCGAGTCCAGAGCTTCATAAGTGATGTACTCCGGATTATCAATTTCAGCTGGTACGCGAAGACCACGAGCAACGCACTGCCACAGTTCCGTAAACACAGTAGCTACATAAAAATGGCTAGTAGCATCAGTAGGCTCATGTGCCGGAGAGTGAGGCTTGTTATTAACTGGCGGAATATTTCCCCCAGGAGGGCGTGCGGCCAGATTCGGAGTCATAACTGAATCAACCTCCGATGAACTATAGCTACTTGTTGAAGAGGACGACCGGTCTTGGAGCATCAACGCTTTGAGCTCCTCATCAACTTTGTCAAGCTGATCCCCGATGCTTTGGATTTTGCTCCGGCAGAAGCTTGGCGGCATCGTTATGTTCTTCTTCACCGCGTTTGGCTTCCTTGGGTTCGGCTTCCGCAATTTCCTCTTCTGTCTCCGCCAACAGTCCGATGGAAGTAATTCTTGACGGTGAACCGTAAAAGCCAAATTGTATATGCGGATGCCGATGACGCAAGTTGGATGAGCTACCGTTATGGTCCCCTTGGCCGTGAGCTGTTAATGACGCAACTCCTGCAACTAATTCCTTTAAGGAAGCATGAATCCGAGACATGGAGAGCTTGAGGTCAGAGATATCAGCTGAGTTCTTTTCGAGTCTCGCGCGATTGTTCTCCATCAATGCTGTCTGTGCATCCATGCTTTTTTCCATCTCACTGAGTCGGTCCATGGATTTCTTGTTCGGTGCCATTGCCGGAAATGGCTCTAATACCATTTGGTACAGGCCACGAGGAACAGAGAAAAAGAATGCAAAGAAGAGAAAGAATTTTGATGTATATTACTCAACAACCTTTCATTACAGCTGTGTCTCTCTTATAGATCCTCACCCTCGCTCATACAGTTGCTAACGTCTAACAAAAGTCGTTATAGTGCCAACTCAGCATTAGTTACAACGCAATACGACTCCCTGGCTCTACCCAATCCCCTTCTTACTCTAATGCCACGTAACAATAAGATAACTCTGAAACATTTATAGTTGCAATGTATGAAGTCTGGGATTGTGATTATAAGAGAAGTATTGTTGAAGCTTGTCATTCAAATTGAAAGCATACAAGCTGTTCGATGAAATGTGCGATATGTGAATTTTGGTCTATGGTATATAAAAAGTATGATAAAGGTAAAAATGTTTATTAAATTATGGTACAAGTGGCAATTAATTTTGGAATTGAAAATAAGGAATGATGGGAGGGGTATTTGATTGATAATTGAAGGGCTAAGTTTGTATGTTCTTATGTTAATCTTCGAAGTGCCTAAGACTGAGTTTGTATGTTCTTATGCCAGTCTTCAAAGTGCATCTAACGTGCTAGGTGTATTGTTTGAGAAGGGAATTTTTCTTTCTTTCTTTTTTGATTGAGAAGTAGGAGCCTTTAAGAAACATTATATTAGTAAAGTCGATATGTTATGGGTTTACTAGATGAAGTTTATATCAATTGTTTGATAATATGTTCAAGTGAAATATGGGTTATAAATTCAATTGACAGTTAGCTTTTTGGTGACCATTTAGATTCGATTACAATGATTTCATGTGATCATTGACTAGTATATTCCATGACATTATTTGGTTATAAGGGCTTCTAATATCCTTGAAATTTCATATGATAGTTCGTATGGGATTTGCTTCTGTCATAGGAAAAGTGAAATGAATTCTGTTGCCTGGATTATTGCAAATAGTTCAATGATCATGTTGCAAGAATAAGCCCCCTACTATGATAGGATTTATCACTCTTCAAGATGAAAAATAGGTCTCATTGTCTAAAGGCCGCAATATTGTTTTGTTGTATGTTTAGAGTTATTGAGGTTTGGGTTTTGGTGTTTAGGTTGGGGTTCAGTGGTGTGGGGATTTTCTTTTCATTACGGTCCTAGAATGCAGCTGAGGGTGGCACCCTATTGGGGTTTTAAGGGGTTGGATGATGAGATTGGGGTTCTGGGTTCAAGGTGACATGGGTATTGCACATGCTTTTCATGTTTACCCTTATTTTTTAGGATGTCTCAATTAAAAAACTTTATTAATTGCACACCCAATTAAGAATATTGTTGAAAAATGTTTTATTTATTACATATTGGAAAATAAAACTACCTTATAATTTTAAATATTTTATTTTAACAAAATCTTATAATTTTGAAGGGATGAAGGGAGTATATGCTGTTGTGCATTGAAACGCTGGAGCCTCAAAACAAGGTTCATGTCTAGAAGAGGCAAGCATGTCGGTTCTCCAACTAAAGCCTCCAGACCTTAATTTCCCCTCCATCATGGACTCCTCGGATGTTCTCTATCTCAATAAACAACCGCACAGCGCATTTCCCCAACCCATCACCATACTTCCTCCACATCGCCAACCTTCTATCTCCTACTTATTCTTAGACTCTGTAACTTACACCAAATTAATTCGATCATCCATTAAAACTGGATCTGTGATACATGGAAAACTTGCTCATGCTCATATGATCAAGACTGCCTTCCAACCTTGTTTATTCTTAGTCAACAATCTTCTATACATGTATGGCAAATGTGGTGAATTATGTCATGCTCAAAACCTATTTGACAAAATGCCCAAACGCAATATCATTTCATACAACTCTTTAATTTCTGGGTATTCCCAGAGTGGTATGTATGACAAGGTCATGCGTGCTTTCTATCAAGCTAGAATGGATGGGCTTCAACTTGATAAGTTTACCTACGCAGGCGCTCTTGGGGCTTGCGGTCACACTGGGGATGTACGATTTGGCAAGTTAATTCACAGTTTGGTTCTTGTGGGTGGCTTGAGTGATCAAGTTGTTTTGGTTAACTCTCTTATTGATATGTACTCAAAATGCTGCCAGATTGAACAGGCAAGATTGTTGTTTGAAACTTCCGCAGTCTTCGATGAAGTTTCTTGGAATTCAATGATCGCTGGTTATGTTCGATCAGGTCTCAATGAGGAGGTTTTTGAACTCCTTGTGAAAATGCATCGATATGGGTTGATGTTTAATAGTTATACTTTAGGAAGTGTTCTTAAGGCCTGTTGCACAAAGAATTTGGATCAATTTGGTGAAATGCTTCATGGATGCATTGTCAAGCTCGGTTTGGACATAGACGTTGTTGTAGGGACTGCATTGCTCGATATGTATGCAAAGACTGAAAACTTACTCAGTGCTATTCAAATTTTCAAGTTTACATCCAACCCTAATCTTATCACATATAATGCTATGATTGCTGGCTTCCTACTAGCGGAGACTAACTCCACTAAGTATGCACGAGAAGCACTTCATATTTTCTCCGAGATGAAAAGGCAAGGATTGAGGCCCTCCAAATTTACATTCTCAAGTATACTTAAGGCTTGCCTTGGCGATAAAACTTTTGAGGTTGGAAAGCAAATTCATGCTCAAATTTGTAAAAACAATCTTCAGTCTGATGAGTTCATTGGCAGCGCTCTAGTAGATTTGTACTCATGTTCTGGTTCAATTGAAGACGGGCTAAGGTGTTTTGACTCAACTCCTAAGTTGGATGTGGTCTCATGGACATCGATGATTGCAGGTACTGTTCAAAATGGACAGTTTGAAAATGCCCTGTCTTTGTTCCATCAACTCTTGGCATCTGGAATTAAACCAGATGAATTTGTCATATCTAGTGTGATGGGTGGATGTGCAAATATGGCCACAGCAAAATCTGGAGGGCAAATTCAGTGTTATGCATTAAAATCTGGGATTGTCAATTTTACGATTGTTCAAAATTCACAGATTTGCATGTATGCAAAGTCCGGAGATATTGATTTGGCTAAACAAACCTTTCAAGAGACAGTGAGGCCAGATGTGGTATCCTGGTCTGTGATGATATCTAGCACTGGACAACATGGATGCGCCTCAGAAGCTTTACAACTTTTTGAGTTGATGATTGCTTCTGGAATTGAACCCAATCAGATCACATTTGTTGGGGTTTTGACTGCTTGTAGCCATGGAGGTCTAGTTGAAGAAGGACTACAATTCTTTGAGACCATGAAGAAAGATTATCGCATAGCAGCTAATGTAAAGCACAGTGCTTGCATTGTTGACTTGTTGGGTCGTGCTGGGAAGTTAGAAGATGCCCAAAACTTTATCATTGATTCAGGGTTTGAAAATGATCCAGTATTATGGCGTGCCTTGTTAGGTGCTTGTAGAGTTCATAAAGACACTGTCATGGCTAAATGTGTTGGCGATAGAGTAATAGAGCTCGAACCTCAAGCAGCCGCATCTTATGTACTTCTTTACAATATCTACAATGAAGCTGGGAAGGGGAAGCCTGCTTTAGAAGTTAGGGAACTGATGCAAATTAGAGGGGTGAAAAAGGAACCTGGTATAAGTTGGATTGAAGTAGGAAGCAAGGTTCATTCTTTTGTGGTGGGAGATCAGTCTCACCCAATGAATCAGTTGATTTACTCACGATTGGAAGAAATGTTGGAGAGAATAAAGAGAAGTGTCTCTAATACTGAGAAGCTTCCTTTGAGTATCTCAGAAGCTGAACTCAATAATCTCAAAATAGGCATGAAGAACCATCACAGTGAAAAGTTAGCAGTAACTTTTGGAATACTCTTTCTACCAAAATCAGCGCCAGTGAGAGTGATGAAGAATCTGAGAATATGCAGTGATTGTCACACGATAATGAAGCTCATATCTGAATTAGAAAAGAGAGAAATAATTCTTAGAGATGCCATTCGTTTTCATCACTTCAGAGAAGGTTCTTGTTCTTGTCAAGATTACTGGTAGCAGGAGCAAGAGATTACTAATGGGACTGGATATAGTGGAAGGGGTTAATCTTTCATAACAGGACTAATCAATGTTTGAATCTCCACTGGGAGAGTAGTTCACATGTTGCTCCCTAACAAGATTGTTTTCGTTCTGAGGATTTCTATGCTTCAACAAAAAATAAACATGAAGTAACATCAATTCTAGGAACTGGGAAACAAAAAGCATTTGTCTCCAGAGGATTAATTAGATAGTGATGACTAAGAGAGATTGAGATTGGGATTAATTAGATTTTTTGGATGCACTTATGAGAAGATCTAATATGAAAGAGTTACATGAGCATATTAATTGTACAGCAGAAAAAGTTTGTGTGCTCTCGTTTCATTGCCTCTTGCCTCTCAATTGGTAGGAACAAGGTTCAATTAACCCTACTCTGATTGTTTACTTCAATCTCTATAATTTGTGCCTGTCATCCTTGCAAGGGTCATGCTAATCTTCTTTGTATCGATCCATTGGGATGTCCCGTAGCTCTATTTCCTAAGGGTATAATTTAGATCTTCCAATGTATTGCTAATTTTGTTAACTTGGCTTACCAATCCATAGATTTGTGAGGCGTAGTTCCTATTTAAATATATTTATAATCCTTATTCTACCCACCAAAAAAAAAAAATACTCGCTAAATTATTTCTATTTAAAATCGTCACCCTAAAACATTACTTCCTCATATTCTTGTGATGGTTTTTTATAAGCTGCAATTAATTACTTTATGTTAATTAAAAATTAGTTATCTCTTGTGAAATTTAAAATTACCTCCTATTCTAGCATTGGATAATATTTAAAACATAATTGTTTCTAGCAGAAAAATATTTGTATTAATTGAAAAATTGTCAGCTCAACCGTTTTATTATAAGCTTCAATTAATTACTTTATTTTAATCAAACAGTAGTTATCTCTCGTGAAATATTAAAATTACCTCAATAAAAGTAATTGGTTAAAGAAGTCTGGTTAGTGAGTACGAAGTTTTATAATTGACTAGAGATATTAGAGAAAATAAAAAAAATTAGTTATTTCTTGTAAAATTTTAAAATTACCTCAATTAATTAGTTAAAGAAGTCTAGTTATGAAGTTTTATGATTAGTTAGAGATATTAGAAAAAAAATTAATACTATGATGCATGCAGGAGGTTTTATAATTTTTTTTTCCTAGGACAAGTGTGAGAGCAGGTTGATTAGCGATGGGTACAAAAAAAATATTTATAATAATTCAAATTAATATAATAAATTGATATGGCTATAACAAGTGTGACTTGGCGGAACCTCGTTTTTTTATTATTAAAAAAAAAGACGTTTCGTCAAGTCACAAGACTTTATGCATGCGTAGGAAGAATTTTTTCCAACGGCACACGTAAATCAAAATAAATTGTTTTGAAATCTGTAAAAATATCTCGAAATACATAAAAATCATATCGAAATAATAAATCCTTCTTGAATTCTGTAAATTCTTCTCTCCGTAAACTCATTTCTTCCAACGGATTCCCAAATGCACCCTTTGTGTTTGTTTGGGAATCCTTTTCCCAACGAGTACGCAAGCCAAAATAAAAATCATCTCGAAATCCGTAAAAACCATCTTGAAATCCGTAAATTACTTTGAAATCTGTAAATCCCTTTCTCCCAACGGAATTTGTGTTTATTTGGGAATTTCGTTGGAAGAAAGGAATTTACGGATTTCGAGATGCTTTTATGGATTTCGATATTTTTTATAAATTTTGATATGTTTTTTGTCTTGGCTTGTGTGCCCGTTGGGGGGAAGTGATTCTCAAACAATCACGGTCACAAATGTGCGTGTTTAAAAATTCATTAGGATTATGATTTTACAGATTTCAAAGTAAGTATGTGAAAGTAATTTTATTTCAACTTTCGTGTAACGTGATTAGGAATGGTTCCCCGAAAAGCACATGAGAAGAAAATTCCGTTTAATTACTCAATTTTGTCTTAAAATTATGATTTTTAACTTTAACATTATGCGATAATTATCATTATTGTTTAAGAACAAAATTCACGATACAAATTTAGGAAGCTGTTATAGGGTTTTAAAGATCATCACAACGAGATCTTAGACAAATCATAATTTAGACTAAACTTTTTTAATTTTCTTATTCTTTAAAATATTAAACCTAAATTTTAGGTGATGCCTAACAATTAAGCAAAGCTATTGATAATTCCCTGTCACCAAAATATCTTACCAAATGTGTATGAAATTTGTTCGACGATTTATGCTATGTTTGGTATGGTGGAATTGGAAATGTAATTCATTTCATATGATTGGTATGGTGGAATTGGAAATGGAAATGGAATTCAAAATGAGTAGAAATGAATTCCATGATGTAACCCATGCAACTGTATTCAATCCATAGAATTGATTTTTTAACCCCTCGTTTTTTCTATATTTATATCCATTTTCATCTCCATCGCCATTTTCATTTCCATCAAAATCAAATCCAGCGTATCAAACGAGGTGCGAAACCTAAATCTGCCAGAGATATAACTCTTTTTAAGTTATATGCAATAAATCTAAGTGAGGAGTATAAGCCGGTTCAAGTGATGAGTGGTTCATATGCATTTTGAGAGAGAAATCAATTTTTGGTGGCAACGCGTGTCACTAAAGGTGTAATCCTTTGCGTGCTATTCATTGGTCCCCAGTTAGTTTAATTCTATTGATCACCAGATTTACATGGACGTGGCGTGTGTTTGACAATCCGTTGGAAGAAAGGAGTTTACAGATTTTGAGAAGAATTAACGGAATTCAAGAAGAATTTACGGATTTCAAGATTTTTTTTATAGATGTGAAGATGGTTTTTACGGATTTTAAAATAGTTTTATCTTTGTTTGCGTGCACCGTTGAGAATAAGGAGTTCCCCAACCAGCACAGTTTCAATCAATTTGATATTTGGATTTTCTATAAAAGATATTTGGATTTGAGAAATTTATTATCATATCCAAAGTAACCCAATTAATAAATAAAAACTCTCAAATATTGGCAAAATTACAATCAGATCCCAATAATAGCTGGTTCGATTGTTATTGACGGCGGGTGAGGTTATTAAAAAAAATCGGACTAACTACTACTAAGACCTGATGGTAATTTTTTCAATCTTAAAAACATTTTATTCATTAATTCCTCTATTTGGAATTTGATGGTAAATTTTTCTTTGGATTTTCTGTTTAGCTAAAAAAATAATATAATAATAAAAGATATTTAGATTTTGATCCATTTTATGTGGATATTCTTAGGTATGTGTTAATTCAGATTTTTAAATATAAGAGTTAATTAATTAATTTAATAAGATCAATGAAATTAAATAAATTTTTTAATTATAATATATGTTATATAATTTTTGTGAAATATTTATATTATTATATTACACATCAGTTTATAAGTTAAATAAAGTTATTTGTAAAAAAATAATAGATGCAAGAGATATAATTGAAAAAAAATATGATTAGAATCAAAATCCACTTATAAATTATCTTTTACATTTTAAAAAGTGGGAATATATTTTTTTAACGCAATTTTTTACCAAACGAAATGTTTGCATGAAATTTTTCTTGAATATTTTAAGGAATTTTTTTGTGTAGAAGTTGCGGGTGTTTTTTTGTAATAAGAATATGGCAAAGAGTCAGGAAGCTTAAATATGTTAATATATTCTCATACAAATAGTTAATTGAAACTCTTGTTTCCTCATAATTTTTTTTTCCAAAGGTTAAAGTATACTTTTAATCCTCTATATTTGTCAGAGGTTTCATTTTAGTTCTTTAAGTTTAAAAATTGCACTTTCAGTCCCTCAAACTTAACGACGTTAGTTTCTCTTAACGGAAAATATTCACCCATCAAATTTAATCGATAACTGTGCAATAAAACATTGACAAAGTATACTCACATTTAATTATAATTTAATAATATAATAAATTTGATATTTTAAATTGTGTAAAATAAAAAAGTATCTAAAATAACAACGTTAAGTTTGATAAGTCAGCAATTTCCGTTAGAAGAGACTAACGGCATTAAGTTTGAGGGACTAAAAATGCATTTTTTAAACTTAAAAAATTAAAATAAAATTTGACACAAATATAAAGGATTAAAAGTATACTTTACATATAACATTTGTTTGATAGCTTATCCATCCAATAGTAATCATTTCACCAACAACACTCAAGTAACTGAACATAACTTTTTGGTAAAATCGCATCTCGATCTCAAGGAAGCTAAGAAATTATGGAAAATTCCCAATAAAAGTTTATTGACTAAAAGGTCCCAAGGGACCGTAGTGAAATGATTTCATTTGTACAATTAGCAGTTTACCCTCGTTGTCCTAACTTGTCATTTTGTATCAGTGCTTGGGATATAGAAGTGCATGTATGATGTGATTATTTTTTTATTCAGAGAATACGATTTGACTAATACATTTTAAAATTGTTTTAATTATGAGGCATTTTTTATATGATTATATGTGCATCAAATTCAAATATTGTTGAGCCTTATTTAGTGTACCTCTCCTAAATAGATTCAGGCTCCAGAATTTGTGAGACTAAGATGTTATTTAGAAGTCCTTTTAAGAATAGTTTTTACAGATTCTGAAGTAAAACTTGAATTTTAGAGAATAGCTTTTACCGATTCTGAAGCAAAATTTAAGTTTTGAAATGATGATTGTGTTTGAGAAGTTTTGCCTATTCTGAGTTAAAAAGTAAGTAGGAAAGAAAAAGAAAGAAAAAGTATGAAAGAGAAAATTTATTAAGAGAGCATGTATGATTTGATAAAAAAAATAACTTTTTTAAAATATAGATTTCAAACTGAGGTTTTGTATCCAAAATAACTTTTCTGAAAAATGTGAATACTTGAACAAAACTTAGGTTTTCGATGGTTCTAAAACCCATTCCATCGTGACTAACCCTTGTTGGGATATATTACATAGATAATTAATATTCAGCAAACTAACACATAAAAATAATAAAATAAAAAATATTCTTAAATAAGAATTTTAAAATTAATATACAAATATGCATAATAAGAAACCGGAAAAAATAATTGTTTTAACAAGATAATTAGTTAACTTTTATGTAGATTTGTTGTGTCATTTATTGTTTACAATTTTTGAGTTCTGCATAAATTATTCACTCTATAAAAATAGTTTTGATTGTAACTTTAATTAGTTGTGACGGTTAAATTTACCATCATATCCCAAATAGATGAATTAATAAATAAAAAATTTTGAAGATTAGTAAAATTACCATCAGATCCACTAGTAGTTGATTCAGTTATCATTAACATCCTCACAAACCATCAATAACAACCAGACCAGTTACAGTTGGTATCTGATGGTAATTTTACCAATCTTTAGAACATTTTACTCATTAATTGGGTTATTTGAGATATGATGGTAAATTTTTTAATTTGTTGTTTTTTCTGACCTTTCATTTATTTTTCTAAAATTTACTTGCAATAAAATGAAGAACAACGCTGGACCATAGAAACTAAGAAACCGCTTCTTATCTCTCTCTCTCTTTGTATATGGACGATAGCCGGCCGAGGCCTCGTTTCCAGAAGCTCGTCCTCTATCGCCATGGCTACTTGCGCCTCACATTCTTCTCTTATGCTTACTCCTCCCACTTCCTCTGTACATACACAAGACCTCACTCCCTCGCTTTCCTCCTTCAATCCTCAATCCTTGTCTAGAAATTTCTCTCTCTCCCCATTGCGTTTAAAGTCCAGAGCCAGAATCTCTGGGAAATGGATCGACGTAAAATTGCACAAGGAAGCTAATTCTAGGGCTTTCCATGTCGTTCTGGCTTCTTTGGCGACGAATGCCAAGGTTGCTGAGAGTGTGGAGCAGAGGGATGATGGGTCCGCTGCGAATACTATTACGAAACCCAGGCCTAAGAAAGGGAAGGTTGCATTGCCTCTCAGAAGAGACAGAGTATGCGTGAATGTTTGTTTTTGTTTTGTTTCTGTTGATTTTCTGTGTATAATGGGGTTCTGCAATGAATTTTAATATTGGAGTTTGCTTTGTATAGGTATTATTTCTTCCTTCGGGATTTCATATCAAAACTTAGTGCGTCTTCATAACCTAAAAGCATGACTAACGCTTTTTTTCACTTTATCTTTCAATATGGTTAATTTTGTGTTGTTTTGTTTCTTAAATTTTTGGATCCGAATTTCGCCTATTCGTACTTGTTCTCGTTTTTGGCAAATTATAATTATTGTTTTCTAGTTAGCTGTAAAACTTGCTATCATGGAATTGAGATACGCAAAGCATCGTCATCACTCATTCAGAAAGCCATTTGGTGCAGTTTGAAGGTCTTAGGCTTTAACTCAGTGTAGTACAGGATCAAGCGGTTCCTTTTTTATAGATTCTTGCTTTCATTTTCATTGTTATTTACCGAGAGTTTTGTTTTAATCAGATAGGATGACATACATTTGGGCTTTTATGTATTATTCTCAATGAATTATGGGGATTCAAAGTTTATCTATTTTCATGTTCTGTTTTCCCTATTTAATTCAGCTCTAAGAGATATCTGCAGCCGTCTTATGCAATGGTGATTTTATATATCCACTTGTCAACTAGAAGGGGAAATAGACGCTTCTATAGTTGTTGCTTTTTCTTATGCTTATCTCACGGTTCTTGCAAAAATTCAATTTTATTTTTATTTTTCGAAACTTGCTTACTTCCATGAGTTTCCACTGGTTGCCAAAATGATCTTAATGTCGTTTGTGTTCTCTTTTTAGTTCAGGTGATTGCGATTCATTGAATTTTACGAATTTCTATGTGTTTTCCCTTCAAGGCTAAATGTTTTTTTTTGTTGCCTCACCAGATGAGATGTAGGAAGTTATTAGAGATTGAAAGACTGAGGGAGTGTATAAAGGAGTATGATTTAAAGACAGCGGTATCTTTACTAAAACAAACGTCAAATACAAAATTTGAAGGAACAGTACAAGCACATTTTCGACTCAACCTTGACCCTAAATATTGTGATCAACAATTACGAGCAACAGTGAGTTTTCTGCTCTTTGGTTGATTTTAGTATTTAAATTGTAAACTTATAGGACTGTCACATCAGTTTTTCCTCTTTCATCCAATCTTTACAGGTAAATTTACCCAAGGGAACTGGAAAGCCTGTCAAAGTGGCTGTTCTTGCTCAAGGTACTCATGCTGCACAAGGGTTATTCTTTCTACTGATTAATTCCATTTTCCAGTATCAAGCAAAAACATATATTTTTTTACAAAGACTATATAAAAATATCTGTATCCACCATGTAAAGTTTTGATCTGAGTGATGCTTTTTAACCTGAGTGGTGGACATTGTCATCCTATATAATGTCTTTCCAAAAGGGGGAAACCTATAAATGAGCATGTATGAGAGCTTCTTGGTGACAGTGTGCTTAACGTTCACAACTATTGCTTGCATCTATATTTCCATCTTGTAGCCATTTGTGTGAATAATTACAAGCTTACAAGGGCAAAGGATAGTTGAATATTTCTATTTACTTGTTGGCTATTTCATCCTGAATGGCCTTTTTTCTTTTATGACATTTTTCAGTGTGCATCACAATAATGACTTGGGGTAACACAAGATGCTTAGATAATTGTAGTCCCCTTAGCTTATTCAGGCAAAATAAAGGTCATTTTGCCTGTTTAGATAATATAGACTGTAGTGGGTGGTTATATTCTGTCCATCTTTATTTTTTATTTGCAATATTTACTGTAAAAAAATCTCCATTATGTAGTTTTTACTGGAGTTCCGGATACAATCTCTCCACTTACAAGGGTAAGATTGTGTACATTTATCCCCCCTTGACCCTTCTGTGGGAGCCTTGTGCACCGGGCCACCGTTGATGTAGTTTTATTTAATCAGTTTTAATATTAAATCAATGGGACTGCATCTAATTTTGTGGAAGTTTAGAATAAGTAAATGAATGAGATAATGAAAGTTACTAAAAACATTCTTCATAGAGATTATAATAAGTATTCATGACTTCAGATTCATGATCATCCCTGTTAAAATGAACATATAATAGATTTTAATGCTACTAAAGATTTCTCATGATGAACATTTTTAGAGTAATCGAGTTGGAAATACTGATCGGGTTGCTACTCATCTATCATATTTAGTATTATGGGATAGTGGGTTGATTGAGCATCAATTCTAATGTTTTGTTAATGAGGCCAGGGTTTTTTGTTTTAGCTATCCAATGAAAATGTAAAGGAATAAGATTAATTACATCACGAATCATAGTATACTCCTAATATTTCCATTCAGCCCTACTGCCACTCATAATTCATAGTTTATTTTCCTAGGGGAACAGTTCGATGAAGCAAAAAATGCAGGAGCAGATTTGGTGGGTGGAGAGGACCTGATAGAACAGATAAAAAAAGGATTTATGGAATTTGATAAATTGATTGCTTCTCCTGATATGATGCCTAAGGTGTTGCCTTTTCTCACCAATGCTAAACTCTCGTTCATTTTTCTTAAAAAAATCTTTACCTATTTATTATCAATATACTTCAAAGAATCCATTAAATAATTTTGCCTTGAATTTTCAATAATTAATCTGAATGGTTGTTCACTGGCTAAATTACTTAGGGACTCATATTGTGAGCTGTAATCTACCTGTTCGGAAGTTAATAATTCTTCTTGTATAATGTAGAGACTGCTTCATTATTGCCCACTTTTTTTAATGAGGTAAATATTATAAATGGCATGATAGGAGACGCTTATATGCTTCTAAGTGTGTTGTAATAAACCTGTGTGGGCTTAAATTAAATTTTGTAATGTTATGCAAGCCATTTTTGTTACATAAATAACATCTCTCCCTAGATTGAATTATTGGTAATTCTGTAGACATTATTTGGAAGTGGATTATTATTTTTGGAAATTCTTTTAATCTTCAATGATGCCTATGCCAGGTTGCTAGTCTGGATGAAATCCTGGGGCCAAGGGGCCTGATGCCTAATCCAGAAGCTGGTACTGTAACAGCCAATGTTCCTCAGGTACATTATCCATTTTTCAATGTTTTACAGTCACTTTCTATATGCGACAGATATTTTCTGTTTCAACTTGAAGTAATTTGCGGTATCTTTTCAATTTCTCCCTGATTGTATCCTTGGGCATGGGAGGGAAACTGAGGGCTGAGTATTTTGTGCTTGTGACATCGAAGCAACTCTTTATTTTCAAAGGCATTTACTGAATCGGAGTGCCTTTAATTTCTCCTCTTTCAGGCTATAGCAGAATGCAAGCAAGAAAAGGTGCAATACAAATCACATAAAACCTGGAATTCGAGTGTTGTAACTTTTGGGAAGAACCGACTTTTCCGAGGAGGACCTTCTAGTAAACTTAATTGCTGCAATAGTATGTTCTCACCAGAGTTGCTTGTGTTTAACTGTTTATGCATTTATTTACAAATGGGATTTTGAATTTGATTGATTGTCATAATTTTACAGAAATCAGTAGAAGCAAACAAACCATCTGGTGCTAGAGGTGTGTACTGGAGAAGTGCACACGTATCAGCAATGGGGCCTTCTATCACTTTAAACATTAGAGAGATGCTTCGTAGATTACAAGCTTCCATCTAATATATGAAAGTATAGTACACCTGTAAATGCTCGTTTTGCTTCCTTTTAATAATCTCTCTGGCTTAGGGCCTCCGTTAGATCCTGCACCAAATATCTAATCACTCAAATGATGGTCGGAAAAGTGACAGAGTCCGGGGATGAACATGGAGATCCTTTGGTGGCTATACCTGTGTCGGAATTTGGCCCCAAAAGCATGCATGTGGCATAGTCTCTGACCCCCTGGGGAGGATGACCTTGTTTTTACTTCAACACCTCTAATTTAGTGATTTTTTTTTTGGCAGTGATGAGTTTTTAATCATTGAAATCCATATATAGTTTTTTGACCGTTTTATTCAGCTTCTTTGTTGTACTTGTTACAATTGAGCTTTTATATTACCCTTTTTTAACCATTTAGCTTCCACTTTCCAGTGTTACCGGGCTCTAAGAATGATTTTTCTTTTCGAAGCAAACCTTCACAAATCAAGAGCTCGTGTAAAGCCTTGAACTATGCAATTTTTAGTTTGTCAAGTCTTTTTTAGTTTTTGTCGGTGGCAACCGACCGTTGTAGAGTTGAGCTATGCAATTTTTCTCCTGTTAAACCGTTTATATAATTTCTAATTTTCGTGAAATATGCATTATTGATTCATGACTGTTTAGAAGGAAGCCAAGAACCGTTTATATATATTTGGAAATTGGAATACAAGGCCATGGCTTAAACTGCATGAATGTACATGGCAAAAAAAAAAAAACTGCATGAATGTAAATGAAATTATACCAAATTAGCGGTATAAGAATCTATATAGCTCTTTAAGATGGATCATTATAAATATTAAAATCTAAGTTTTCAACTTTTCATGATATCCTTGAAGTAAGTCTGTACATTTAGGTTACCTCTCGCATCCTTCTCTCAATTTTCTACAATAAAAATCCCAAGAGTACACTTTTGATCATATAACTTCATATATGATTTCAGGTTAGTCATTTAATTTTCCCTTACTTTTTGCCAACAATTTTCCCACTTTAATCCTTGGGACTTGACCGTAATTTTATCATTTTTATAAAATATCCTTGCAATCCTCAATCCCCATCACCGTCAGCCTTGGTGTTAAAAGACAATGATTCGTTCTGTCTTTTACAAAAATAAGCAATCAAAATGAAACTCAAAACTATCAACAATCAAATTTTAGACTATTAACAAAAAGATCTTATTTCATAACTTTATTAACCATTCTCTTCAATAATTCTCTACCTTTTTCACATGATTCTATACGGTTTAATATTCAACTTAATGATTTAGATTGAAATTCTTACATGAAGCCCAAAAATGTGACTGAGAGGATTAGAGATTATGCTAGTTGCACAATTAAGTGTATAATTACAAATAACTTATTATAAACTTTACATGTTTTATATCCATATGAAATCAAAATAATTGTGGCAACAACGAAGCCATTGCAGAATATTTAAACTTGAAATATGCCCCCAAAAGAAGTTAGCACTTAGATTACATTTGAAATTCAATATTTACAAAAGGCTGTGCCATTTGATCAAATATGCATGAAAGGCCTCTTGAACAAGCAAAATTATTTACAAAATAAAATATTCCTGGATTAGCCACGAACTCTGTACTAGATGAATTGATTGCTCCGATGCTTGGTAATAATATCCAGAAAATATGCCCGATAGATAACCGGATGATAGCATCAAAAAATATTCCTACTTGATCAATAAGACCAATGAGAAATAAATCCTCTTAGGCTTCTCTCAGCGTTGATTCCCTACCATCAACCCTGCAATTTTTCCCCATCGATCACCTTCACCCCAAACTGATAAACAGCAGAAAGAATATCTCACGTCAAAAATATAATAAGGAAAAAAATGAATTCATACGTATACAGCTTATTCAGTAAAATCCACCTCTCAACATGTCTGCATGTTAATTGAGCAGTTGATAGCATTTGACATCTAAAAACAGGTTTGGTTTCACGTTGAAAACCACTAAACTAAACAGTAAACACGTGCTAGATAGTAACTGATTAACATGTATATTGAACATTGCTACACACGCATGAGTACAGAGAGAGATATACATACACATATAGGTAGAGCTCCTAACTAACTTACAAAAGACCCAAGCCTGATTTCATACAAAAATTTATGGGAGGAATGACAGCAAAGAACCTTATAAAAGTTATACCATAAAAAGACTTTTTAAAGATTCAGTGTTGAACAATAGGAAAATGAGTACTGAACTTGGGAATATAGATTATAATGAGGTTCTGATATTTTTGCCATTAACACCCAGCCTGGCATTTTTTTTACACCATGATAATGTGAAATGTCTAACAAGTAATGGCAGAGCACCATATAGCAGAGGTAAATTTACCATTTGAGACTTCCTCAATCCAAGGCCCATTCATTACATTTAATATACTGCACACTTCGCTGTATTCCAGATCAGGTAGCAACTTTGGGGTAAGCAAGAAACATCTGCATCACATATATAGCACTTCATTATTAATAATACCAAACATTCAAAGTAAATAGGTGAAGAAAACGCAATTAACGCATAGGGGCTGATGATAAGTTTGTGTTACGAGAAGATATATGCTTCAAGTCCAGAAATCCATGGACCTGCTTGCTCCATTTGTGATATCATTTCAGAAAAACCTTGCATGCAATTTTGTAGATAGTTGTTACCAAGTTCTTCATTAAAATCATGATATATGAAGGGGCAAGGGAAATTGTCAGCATCTACTCAAATCAGAATAGTGTAAAAGGCAAGACAGCTGCTATCCCCTATTGGAAAGAGTCAAAGATGTGTTGAAGTAGGGGAAAAAATCCACACCACAACTAATGTCTTTTATAGGTAAGCGAGATAGTAAACTGTAAGCATCCCATCATTATTACATACAGATACTGGTTTAGCAATGCAATTCTTTTATTCTGTCTATCATCTAAGGCTGCCGACAATGCCCCAAACATGTCCCCAAAAGGATGATACTTGTGCCTATAAAAATTAAAACATCCAAGGCTAATACTTGAAGCACTTTTCCAACCTTCAAAATGTAAATCATTCTATAAGAAAAACAACCATAGTTGCATAACTTGGACTCGTCAGCAAATGCATCAGAGAAGAAAATTATGCATGAGAACATAATTTTCTACATGTAGTGACTCATCAAAAAATTTCTACTAGCCCTTTTTACGGCATGCACTCTAGAACCTCGAACAACACAACAAACAAGGATGATGAATGATCTTGCCTTATCATAGCTATACAAAAATGATATAGGTAAGGCACTGATTTAAAGTGTTAATACTTACTGTGGTGTATTTCGCTGGCTGGCAGCCCTCACTAGTTGCTGGAACATTTTTCTTTCATTTATTGGGTCCATGCCTGAAACAAAATGGTTCTCAACAAACGTCTCTTTGTTGCAGTAAAAGGTCAAGTTATAAAGAAATTACTTCAAACACTAACCTTGATTAATCTCATCAACCACTCTGAATGGGCAATTGGTTAGATCTTGAAGAGAAACAAGATAAAGAATAGTAGAAACCGAACGCTCCTGAAAAAAATGTCTCAAGGTACACTAAGAGAGAATGTTTATGAAAGCATCAATGTAATTATAATGAATCATTCTGTTATACCCCTCCAGATTGATGGTGGGCACGAAGAACTTGAAGCTGTCCTGTTGGTCTGATGACATCATCAAAACAAAATGCAGGGTGTAAGAGAAGGCAGCATTGGAATAAATAGGCAACTTTGACGGCATAAATAAGGACAAAGCAATGGACAGTTCGAGGAAAATCCTGTAGTAAATGGATATTACTCCAAAGATAGCATGTGTCTATGCGAACTACAACCAAAAGGTTACATTTGGATTTTATTGTAAAAACTCAAGATAAAGCTAAAAGAATTAATTATATGCATAGCTTAAATCTTAGAAGGGGAAAAAAAAAGAGCATTCCTGCAGAACTAATGCAAACTGTGGGGTGAATTACAAGTTTTCCACATGCATCCATCATAAAAAGGGATTAGTCTTTGGCTATACCTTAAAACGGATATACAAGAGAAACCTAATGGTTGTTCACCCTTGTTAAAAAAACGAGACCGAATTTAGATCTTATGAATGCATATGTACTATACAAATAAATGAATAAGAAGGTCTCAGCACAGCAGTCACCTGAACTTCACTTTTATGAGTATCCCAAACTGATCGAAGTCCACATCACGCTCATCTGGGAAGAGGAGAACCATTAAAGAAAACTGACCCATGAAAACCAGTAAGATCTCTTCCGGTTGGCTAATTACATACCTAGTGAAACTTCTCCAGCAACAGCCATCTCTTGGAAATTACGACTGAAAGTTTCATTTATCTGGGTGACAAGGTTCCTCAATGTTGGAAGCCATGTCCCCTGCAAATAATTAAAATGTTGGAGCTTCTATCATGACATTGTATCTTGTCAACACAATCCGCCACACAGATAAAAAGATAGCATAAATTAATACATGCAAGGCAGAAGTTTAGTTGGCAGAGAATAAGATATCCGCCAAAACTAACAAAGGTGAGAAAAAGACACAAAAAAGAAATAACAAAGCCAATTCATTGCATGTGCTATGATAGGTACCACAGGGAATAAATCTAGGCGCTTGAATCAGTCAATCTGAATTGATTATTTATTTAATTATTGAATTTTAATTAGTTTGAGTCTGTTAGCCAAATAATAAGGCTATTAGTCAGCTACCAGTCGTTGAATCCTTCCTAGTCTTTCTCCTAGCTTGTTATGCATTTGAATTCCCGTCTTATTAGGAAGATTCTGCTGATTCGGTTGTGATTCCTCATCCATAAATATCTTAGTCCCTTTCAAGCCTAGGATATGAAGGAAATAAATCATAGTTCTTCTGGAGATTCTCTCGGGCTCCTCATTCCTTCTAAGCAGTGAGATCCTTATTGAGAGAGAATAGGAGAGTTTCATTTTTAATTTATTTTGTTTCATTACTAACATGCCTGCGTGTTGACATGCTACCTTTAAAAGACCATGGTTGATCAACAATCAAAGGAATGAACAAGAAATCATAGTCTACTGAAATAGATCAATGAAACCATCGCTAGGGGAAGGAAACGACTGTAAAATCTCCAAATGCAAAATTCATGAAATTTTAGTTGCTCACCTTTAGGGTATCTACTTCAGCTAGACACCTACTTACTTCCTTCTTATCTTCTTCAAGTTTTGTGGCTAAAGATCCTATCTGCATGGTGATTACAATTATAGACAATCATTTAAAATTGGGAGGGAAACAGAAGAAAATGTATACAAAAAATGACTGAAATGATACCTGACGTTCACGGTTCTCATATTGTTCCAACACATTATGATTGACAAAAAGTATAGAATTGGCTTGAGAAGTGGTGTCTTGGATAGCAGCTTCCAAATCCTCAATAGTAGAGGGCATCTAAATAAATTATACCAGAGACTATTAGTATGCTTGTTGCCCTGAAATTCTGATGACATGCCTATTAGCATAAAACCAACTAAATGCTACAAACAAATCTCTAAACAAACCTTAAGAAATTCCTTCTCAAGAACCGGAGTCACGGGGGCAATTGATTCAGCACGCCTCAAACATTCTGAAAGCTGCTGTCTACAATTCTCAGTCCCCTTCTTACCTGAAGTAACAAAAAGGTGATTGCAAGTCACACGTGGTTTAAAAATAATGGTTAAACAATTAATCTGAAACTTAGGAAAATCTAAAAGTTCAGGAAAAATTGGCTATTCACAGGTTTCAAAGTGTAATGATGCTTGCAAACCAAGCTTCTCGTGCTGCTTTAAACCAGCCTCCAACTCCCTAATCTAAGACAGTTGAAAAGGCAAAGACGTTAGATGATAGAAACTTTGTAAATTATACTAATGTTAGCGCATCAAATATCCGTAATTTGATATATGAAAATGTGATGGCATCAAAACTTAATACTTTGATGATACAAATTTTAAAACTTAGGGAATTATTTTCATTTTGTCCTATATTTATGGGGAACAATACTTTTATTGATCACCAATATACAATATCCATAATCCTGCTCAAAAGTGAAGATGGATTGCAAATCCATCCTCGTCACCAGCAAGTAGCCCCTCGCCAATAGTAGCATTTGGCAACAGTGACAACATCTGAGTTCTACACCAATGGCAACTAGATTCAGCAGCAACAAGTTCGCTGGCATCTCTAATTCTGCGATTTTTTTTCCCAATTTTCTTAACTAAAGGATTTTTATGTCATTTAATTAATTTTTTTTGTTTTTCTATCTCCAGACATTTTTTATTTTCCATCCATACCAAACATACATTCAAAAAAGAAAATTTGGTCCCATATAAGGTTGGTTTCAATTTCCGTTCCCTTTCCCATTTTCATTATCACCAAAAAAAGGCATAAGAGTTGTGCCAACTGCCAACATATTTGATGATGTGACTGAGGTGATAGATTGGAAGAATGTCAAAGAGGGGAAGAGGGTTGAAAATTCTGAGTTGTGGACAGCCATAAAGAGATAATTAATTGATAAAGTTATTTAATTGATGATTCATGAAACACAATCTAATGAGTGGTGATTGTTATAATGTGCATTTTTATGTCAAAGTTTGCCTTTTGCTATATTTTTACTTTTACAAGTTGAAGTTTGCAAGCCTTCAAACAGTGCAAACGAGAGACAGCAAGGAAGAGGAAGATATCTTCCTTGCTTACTAGCTGCCTGTCTTCAAAAATTACCTCAAACTGACCAGGCCATTTGTCTGAAATCTGTCCCAAAAGAATCGCTTTAAAAGCACAAATAGGCAGCTTGAGTAATTAATTACCTTAGCATCAAAATCAAGAGTAGCCATATGTTTTTCAGCAAAACTCCGTCTATAACCAATTGCCTCGATAAGTAGGTTCTGTCATAATCAAATGGAAGAATAAAGAAAACAAATATTTTCAAGTTATTTCAAAGAAAATTATCCAGAACAAGAATACTCAATTATAATTGCAATAACTCAGTATAAACCCGCACAAATGATAGCAAGAAAGGAACAAAAGACCTGATCCTAAATCACCTTAATTTTGATTGCATTGCGGAACCGCTTAATATTACAATTTCTTGCTTCATCAGTCAGCTTGGCAATAACCATATCCATGTCACCCTCCTCCACCAACGATTCTAATTTTCTTTTCCTCAGTTCTAGAATCATAACAGAAGATTCAATCAATTAGATACATAAAAAATATTAACAAACCAAACAATCAAGAATTTAATTCTCACTGGCCTAATTTATTCATAAGTAAATTAAGAATCACTAGAAATTAAGAATGTGATTTTTTTGGGCAATAAGGGCCCAAAAGGTTTTTACATGTAGAGCATGCTAATGATATTAATAAAACAAATCATGGATCTTCTCGAATCTCAAATGTTTGAGATAATGTGGTCCTTGACAAGACAGAAACAGAAAGCAAATATGACGCTCTCCTATATTGCAGTATACCAGACTGTCAACTTACCAATAGAGCGCATGATATCACGGCGCTTTTCCTTCTCTTTAAGCACAGTAGTGTTTATTTGATCCTGGATAGATATAATGCATTGCAAGTTTGAGATCAGAGCGGTCTTGCACAGATTTTGCTTAACATCAAACATATTCAGTTGCACAAGCACTGGAAGGAAGGGAACCAGTAAAGAATGAATTTTCTCCTGCCTACCCGCTGTCTGCGAAGATTAGCTGCTTCATTGCTTAGGCGTCTCTCCTCATCTTGTAACGTTTTAGAATTTGCTTCCAAGGTTTCTATAGATTCTTCAAGTTCCATTTTGTGAGACCTCAGCTTCTCAATTTCTCTAGCGTCTATATCTGAAAAGAATAAGAGTCAGGATGGGCAAGGGACAAGAAACTAGCAGCTTAAACAACTCTGCAAAATCAATATATTGATGTTGGAAAGGAGACATGGTCACCTACTGTATGAAAGAAGTCTTGAGCGTTTTACTTGTTCAACAACTCCTGATACATGATTCCCATATCTAGATTTAGACCAACGATAGTGATTATCTGGAGTCCAAAAGTCAAAAATGCCCAATTCTTGGACCCTATCTGCCTTCTGATCAGTTTCTCTGGTTCCAATATACTGAAGAGCAAATAAAAAAGCAATTGTAAAAAATGTAGGGTCTGATTCAATAGACCCATAATCCCATATAAATATCCTACGCTTATGCTTGTAAGCAATAACCAAAAATAAATACGTACTGAATAATCCAGACCAAACTGTCCAATTAAAACCTCCTTAACAGCTGCAGGAGCATCAAAAACTTGATCAAGACGGGAGTAGATACCAAGAGTATGCATCTGTTGAAGTAACAAGCTATAAGGGGAAATAACAAAACAAAAATTCTTTTTATGAAGACAAAAGAAAAAGGATACAGAAAACATACATCTTTAGAAATTTGAAAAGTTTCTCTCTGACTACCATCACCACCAGTATAATTTAATACTGGAACATCAAAGGAGTTCAGATTATTTACCAAAAGGTCCCGATCACCAGAATCTTGAGTAATGAAAGACTGGAGCAAACAGAATCGAAACAAA
This sequence comes from Vachellia pachyceras, assembly GCA_025593235.1. Classification (NCBI taxonomy): domain Eukaryota; kingdom Viridiplantae; phylum Streptophyta; class Magnoliopsida; order Fabales; family Fabaceae; genus Vachellia; species Vachellia pachyceras. The sequence continues at coordinate 26,531 of JANTPZ010137756.1, forward strand.
TAAAATGGATTAGAAATTGCAACAAACTTCCTCTAGAGGCTTTAACATTCTGAAGCCTCTTAGCTGGTCATACCTCTAAGAAGAAACATAGGAATATACAAGCAAAAGGAAAGATAATTTCTAGGGATCAAGAAATTGACTTTAAGACTCCCACCATTTTGGAGAAAGAAGCTGAGAGTTAGAGTGGCTATAGGGGTGCTTTAGACCCCGGTCGGAGGGAGGACATTTTGTAATCTGATGTATGGTTAGGAGAGTGGCTGGCCTCCCGAAAGCCAGGTTGGGATGGAGAGAGTGATCTTTCTTCATCATTTTGTGTCTGTTTTAGTGGTGTTACTGAGAGTTATCTGCTGTAATTTTCTTTCTATTCCTTGGAAGGAATTATTTTGTGTAATCAAATATCAGGTTAGCTTTAATTTTCCTACTGTTCTATCTTGGGTCATAACACATTCCCAATAGGAAAATAATGGAGTAAGGGTAAAGGTCAGTTCTGAAGTTCACATTGCAAGATTGTCCTTAGAAATTGGCCATTAACCAACTCATTTCATTCAACAGATGCCTAATAATATTTCATTGATTTCAGCAAGACTGGGATGATTAATATTTAAAATCATAGTTAATAGCTGTAACTAGGATAAAAGGAGGCAGTAACAGTGGCAATTGGGCATTTTTTTTAATTCCTCTTGCCAGAAAATGTTTTCTCACAATCCCACCAAATCAAATAAAAATTGGACACCTACTTCTATTTCTACATAAGTTTGATTATTTGCATCCCCCGTTATATTCTCCATTGGTCAACTAGTTACTAAATATGAGGAATAGCATCATGAGACCAAGACATGTGTTATCAAAACCACGAGAAGAAATTAAAAGCAGTAAAATTATCTTTAGATGATATAGTACAGAACAGCATTCTAATAAGGAATAAAGGGTACCTTCCAGATATAATAAGGAACATGATCCTCCAGGAAGGCAGCGTGAGTCTGCTTTGAGACATTAACCTGGCTTTGCAATCAACAATTTAATAAAGACTTTTAAAAGAGCCATTCATTACTATGACCATATGACTGATTATACGCACCTCCAGCAATACAGGACCATAAACTTCCTTGTTGAATGAATGGCGATTATCTTGCACCCATTTATAAGCTTCCATTACCCTCTCTGCTCCTGATTCTCTTAATGCATGCAAACACTTAGTATTTTTACTATCCATCTCCCTCAACCTGCAAATTTGAATTTACTAGAATAGCCATACATTTCTTTACAACAGTAGGAAAGAAATCTACTTTAATCTGAATTCTACCTGTTCATACACTGTACCAATGATGCCCTTTTCTGATTTAAACATTTGTCTGTTTCTGACTTCTCTAGCCTCTTTTGAGATGCAGAATTTTGCAGGTTCAAAATTTCATCTTTTAGTCTTTCCTGAAGACAAAAGAAGATGGATATAGGGACTATAAACACAAAATAACAGGGATTTATAGCTTGTTTGATTATATTATCTATTTTTATGTTCTTGGAACAATTCTGTATTTATAAAATAAGTTTTGGAAAACAATAAAAAGGAGAAACTGTTTGAATCATTATTTTGAAAAATATATCTAAAATGGTAAATGAAGGGTCAAAGGATAGCTTGCTTTATTAGCATGATTTCATTAAGAAAAATCATTGTTCTCCACTTCTCTAATTTTGTAGAACAAAAGGTAACGTAACATCAAAAAGATGTTATAATTTTTTTTGTTTCCCGAACACGATCGAAAAAACATTTTCAAACATTTTTTTTAAATAACAAAAAAAAACTGTTTTGAAAACAAGAAATCAAACAGACCAAGACCCTTAGCTTCAGGTATTTATTAGAGGCCAAAGGGGGCAGTGGTGCATTTATTGTAATCAGGCCTAGGCAGTAGTAATTGTAAAGAGATACACTGAATAGCTTGTCTATTCTATAGGTAGATGAGGGAATTTATATACAATGTGAGAGCATCAGACTTGAATACTCTTAATGACTAATAAATACTATTAATGACTATAATCTCCTAATAATCATAACTGATCCCCTAAGAATAATATCTGATTATATATTAATTACAATATATTTACACTCCCCCTCAAGTTGGAGCATAGATGTTAATCAAGTCCAACTTGTTACAGAGATAGTCGATTCGAGTCCCATTCAAGGCTTTGGTAAACAGATCACCTAGCTGGTCTCCAGACCTTACATGTCCTGTAGAAATAACATTTTCTTTGAGCTTATCCCGAACAAAATGGCAATCGATGTCGATGTGTTTCGTGCGTTCATTAAAGACAGAGTTGGAAGCTATGTGTAGAGCCGCTTTATTGTCACACCACAACCTTGCTGGTAATGAAGTTTTGAGACCAACTTCCCTTAATAGTTGATAGATCCACACTATCTCACACACTGATTGTGCCATAGCTCTATACTCTGCTTCAGCACTAGACCGAGATACCACATTCTGTTTCTTACTTCTCCAGGATACTAAATTTCCACCCACAAAGACACAGTATCCTGTAGTCGACCTTCTAGTAGCTTTCGATCCACCATAGTC
>JANTPZ010137757.1:0-17332 GCA_025593235.1 Vachellia pachyceras
AAAAAAGGTACGACACACACAACCAAAGCAAAGAGAGGAGGAGTTCTAGCTTATGATCTAAGAGCTATTCCTAAATGAAATTGAGAGCCTATGGCATCATTCTGGAGCATAATTGAAGGTTTTGTTTCAGCAATGAGAGGCTAATTCCATTAATCCACCTGGGAGAATGAAGCTGCACTAGATCTACTAAACACACAGTGTGATTCATGCATTAATTTTCAATATTGCACTTTAGTGTAGTGTGGATTGATCAGAGGCATTTAACAAACAGTGCATTGGCAAATCAATGTTCATTAGTAAATTTAGATGAGACATTTTTGCTGTTAATCAAATCGCAGAGTATTTTGATTGCTAAAATTTTCCTTTCTAATTAATGGATTTGAATCTTAACTAAGCAATCTGATTCATGAGTTTTGAGAGTTCCCAACTATCTAACTGCATCTGTTATTTGGAATCATAAATTCATCTACACTCTTTTTTAAACGTTTTATTCCTTCAAGAAAGGAGGAATTATCATGAGAAGAGTAACTCCAAGTTGTGAAGAAGTAGTGAAGGCAGTAGAATTTTGCAGGTGGACAAACTTGAAATAGATACAGACTTAACACATTTTCATCTTAGAATTTGTCTAGATAGTTACAAAGAAACTGTAAAATCCATAACAATATAGGTAGCTAAATCAATCAACAAATTTTACAACCAAGATAATTTGCATCATTTAAGCATCAGTTCAGTATATTAATAGTCAATAACCAAAGAGAGACACACATAGGGTTGGCTAACTAGAGTTCAATTCTAATAATTTTGATACCTAGCCACAGGTTAATCAAAAAACCAAACTTCTTTGTTTCTCTCTCTCTTATAAAGTCTCTTTTATCAATAGTGAACTTGCATATTGTCTCATGCATTAAAATGCATCTTTTTCGTGTTTGTGAGAAAATTGATGCTGCTTTTATTAATTTCTTCTAGGATCTTCGAGGAATAAATATGTATCAATCAATAGGAATAAAACTCATTTGTTAAGCAAAAATAACCTGTTCCTCCCCACTGAACATGGTAGCCTTGGTCTTCATCATACGATGCATCAACCAAGCTCTTCTTACCAAGAAACTTTGAAGAATCTCAATTCAATCTCCCTCCATCTTTTCACACACACTGAAAGTTAAATATATAATTTGTTATCAGGATGCTCTTTTCTTGAAACCTTACAAATCATCTTGGATTTGGAAAGGTTAATTGGGGAATAAGGATATGATAGTACGCAATCTGAATTGGTGAGTTGGTTGTGCACCTCAAATTCCTCTCAACCGCCATTTTTGGTGGCCTATGCATTCAACACCAGAACTTTCAATGAACTTGCTCAAAGTTGTTGATCTTTTACTGCATACCCCTTTAAATTGGCTAGAGACCCTTCTGTTGGAACATAGCCATGTTACGAAGCTTGTGCTTGTAGTGACGTTAATTCTAAAACGGTTACATAACTCCACAAATCACCATTTAAAACAGAGATCATGGGAATGAAAGGATTTGGTTTGAAAACGTTTAACCATAAGAGTAAAAGTAGGACTACAATTAAAATATAGACTAACCAAGTTAACTTGAATCATCCAACAATTGCGAAATATATTCATCAATAGATGTGATGGATCCATGTGGCATATTAAATAAAAATCCTATGTCAAGCGTCTAGCTATCACCAAAACAATAACAACAAATATCAAAGTTATAATAATCCAAACAAGCACCAAAAATCCATGTCTATGTCAACAAAACTATACAATTAAAGAAGTTCGTTAGCTCAGCTCGACTTTGGTGCATTCCTGGAAGCTCCGGCAAGGGAGCCCTTGCTTGAAAAACATTAAGAAGTAACAAATGAAACAAGATTCCTGGCAACCAACAATCCTACTCTAAAGGTATATACAAGCCAGTGCTATAGAGAGTATGAACAGTTATATAGATATCCATTAAAAATTCATTTCAATAATAGTTCACAAGAAGCATATCTTTCATTTCACCAAAAAAAAAAGAAAGAAGCATATCTTTCACAACGGCAAGATGTTCAAAGATATTTTGATCTTTCCAAGAAAGGTCATCTCCACATTATTAACATGGCACCACCAAGGCCACCTAAATGCACATAATACATATCGCATTAATCACAGATATACATACTCTAGGTCTCCCTTATGGCTTTCTACCACCTTATCACCTCTAATTGGATCAATGGTCTAGTGCTTTCCCATATCACTGGTAACTACTTAACAAGTTCACAGTTCAAGTGCTATGGATCGGCCAAATTCCATAAAGCACAATTCCAAACTATGAATTCTCCCCTTAAATCCATAGGGTGTCGTGGGCTATTTACAAAACAAATGGGCCTAGAAACAACCTGAATACTACTAGAGTTCTTCCATCCTTATCTCCTCTTTGTGCACTCTAATACTGGCTCCCTCATCTTCTCTAGATATAACACCTCATTATCAACGTCCTCCTCTCCATTAATGCGGTAACCATAAACAACAACTCTTATCACAATGTACATATGGATCATTAACATATCACAATTGCCAAGATTTCATATCAATATTCATGTTTCAAGCTAATAAAGAGTGCAAAGTGGTTACCTTTAGCTCATCAACACACAACCACTAAATCATGCAAGGAGCTACCACCATAAGCTCAATCAATCTATCAACAACATAAAATTATAACCACATATTAGTTTCACATCTGATTAAGTGGCTAATCAAACAACTAGAGGCATTAAGAGACTCTCTTAATCCCCATTACCACAAAACCCTACCCTTAACAATTAGACTCCACAACTCAAACCATTAAATTCGATTTCCAAGCCAACTCAATAATCTAACACTACAAAAAAAATGTAACATCAGAAGTGGTTATAAAAACCGTTACTAAAATATCCAATTTGTAGCAGTTCTTTGTCAAAGCACTACAAAATTGCAGCGAAAATGGGGAGATGGATTTAGTAGCGGTTAATAACTGCTACAAAGATGGAGATAGGTTAGCACAATTTGGCGGGAACTACGCACCAATATTGTAGCAGTTTTCTTGTCATTTTGCAGCGTTTATTTTACAGAGCATCCACTACAGAATCGAAAGGTCACTAGCTCATTGGAAGTTTGCAGCGGTTACTGAAAACCACTACTAAACGATGCAAATTCCACGGATTTGCATCGTCTTTTATAGCCGTTATGTACAGAGGAACCATTGTAGAATCAAAATGTTTCCAGCTCGTGCGACATTCATAGCGGTTATGCAAATCGCTACTACACTACGCAAGTTTCCGAGAAGTTGCGTCACATTTTGCAGCGATTATGTACAGTTGCGTCACTGAGGATAGATAACTTATTCTTAACCTATGTTCCATTGTCTAAAGGTTTCTAAAGAGCAAGAATGAATCCCTTCGTGATGTTATGAGGCGAGGGTTAGGGACCAAGCCTACATAATGGCGTCGATGTGCATAAGGTCATAATGGACCTCAGTAAAGGAACCTATGAAGAGGCTCGGAGTCAGAAGCATGACTCTACTCTTAGAACACGAGAATGATATGACCAGGAATGGGCTCAAGATAAGAAAATATCCTTATGATGAATAGCTAGTACATAGAGAGTACCCTTGATTATTTCCTTAGATAGGCCATCTATCAATTAGAGTGAGCTTATTCCAATCCCTAAAAAGGGAAAGTAAAGAAAGTTAAGTACAGAGTAGAGCTATAAGTCCTGAATGAGTTATAATCAGGCCAGCTAATGAGCAAGATGAGTCGAAGAAGCAAATAATGTTGAAAGCTTTACAGATCGAAGCTTAAAACCTACAACATGATTGTAAGCAGATGATCATGAGGTTAGCCAAATGATGAGAGATCTAAATAGTAAAGTAAAAGTTTCTCTGAACTATGAAAGCACCGAAGAGCCAAGGGAAGTGAAAAATCGTAAAAGTTCTCTACCGGAGTGCTAAAATTCAGAATGCTAAAGTTCAGTAAAGAATGTTATATCTCTCCAAAGCCTATTGTGAGGCTATGAGTATGAAGAAAAGAAAGAAAAAGAGAAAAGCTTTTTTGACTGAATGAACTCACCTAGTAATGAAAGGAAAAGGGACTAAAGAGTGAGTTAAGGGCAAAGATGCAGAAAGTGTCAGATATTCAAAGTTAGCAAATAGTAAGGCTAACTAAAGGAGATGTCCAATGAATGTGAGGCAGTAGTAAGATTTGCCTCAGGAATTTTTATCTTTAAAAAGAAGGATCAATTACTAAAGATCAAGAAATCCTAGCAAAGGAAGAGATTGGCACGATTCTGAACAGCAATTGAATGGCTAAGAAGATAAAGCCAATAGAGATGTGACTAATGAGTAAGTCAGACATGCCAATAAGAGAAGACGACCATTAAAGCTGAGGGTGGAGATTATATATTTTTGAAAGATATCTCTAAAAATGAAGATCAGGCCAGTCTTCAAGGTTAATAAGCTCAGCTAAAGAGATGTGCTGAGAGCATAAAAGTTAAAGACAATAGTTATCGTTTGACCTTACCCCCCAAGAACGAGTCAAATGTGCCAGGAATTTCCTGTTTCGCATTTAAAAAATGATCTAGCACGAGCTAATATACCGGAGAAAGTTATGTGGGGAAATGGAATAGAAGATAAGAGCCATGAGCTTTAAGTTATTTAATTCAAAGGTGTAAATTTTGAGGATGAAATTTATTTTTAAGGGGGAAGGAAATGTAATATCCCAAATTAAGTAATATAATCTATTAACCCCCCGAGGGAGCTAGTGAGTATATATTAAACATGCTAAATTTAGATAGAAGCCGATGGAATGGATGAGGATTGAGGGGCTTAGTGAATATATCAGCCAATTGATTGGAGCTTTGAATAGGAAGAAGGCGTAGGATGCCAGCTTGGAGTTTATCCCAGACAAGGTGACATTCTAACTCAATGTGTTCGGTCCATTCGTGTAATGTTGGGTTAGCTGTAATGAGCCAAGCTGATTGATTATCATAGTAAAGAAGAGCAATAGATGAGTGGTGAAACATCTTCTTCCATAAACCCAATAAATCCTCATTTACTTTAATTTTTCAAATACAAATCAATTTCAAGAGATACACCACCAAATAAATAGTTTGCCCAATACTATTTTAAAAATCAAACTATATCATCCAAAATAAATTCTTCCCACTTAGGGAAACAATGGTTAACAACGTAACCTTGTCTAAGTGGCATGCCCTACTCATAACTTGAAATTAACAAATGGGTAGCGATACATTAACATCCAAAATAAGAAAAATAATATGAAGAGTATGCATAGCATAAATACATGATAATATATACATCTCCCACATGAATGTCTCAAAAAAAGGAGCCCTACAACAGGTAGACACAAAACTAGGCCTCCAGCTCTTTTCCCTCCCGTGTATCAGTACTGGAGCCCTCTCTTGAAAAATGTTAAAACCATGATATGAGACATAAAGTCCCAGTAACCAACAAATAATTCATTAAATATACATGCAAGGTTATAAGAGGTGAAACATAGATAGATTTATTAAAAGTATATTGCTATACAGTTATAAACCCACAAGTGCTTGATTAACAATTAGATACAAATCATAATAAATGCTCCAAATAGAGAAGTTGGTAGGAGAACAAAGTTTCATTTGAATATATTAGTCACCAAGTGTATAACAACACAGTACAACACAAATTTTTACTCAATTTCCTCCACCAAACTCTTCCTTATATCACCTGATGTGGACTCTAACCTATGATGATAGGAGACTTTACCAGAGCCCACAATCATTATGAGGTTAATGGGCACTCTTCCGAGCCACCCACAACTTGGTCCAAGAGTGGAAGGTGTCATCCTCTATGTGATCACCCACAACTAGGCCAAAGACTCATGAGAGTTGACCATTCAAAGCCACCCACAATTGGGTCTAAGACTTTGAAGATCTAACATAATGTCAACCACTACGATCAGTAGTGGAGACTATTACCATGGACTTTAAGATTCACCAAATATACACCTTCTCAAACTCTATCACAAACCAACCCCAACAACATAGTCACAACCCTTCTACAACACATACATCCATATGTTCATTGCCCATCCCATTCTCATTTATAAAGTAACATCACAAGATATGAATAATCAAAAACATGATTCATAGTAATATCTCACCAACAATTTATAAACATATGAAACTTAGTTTACAAGACTCATTTCATATTAGCTCACAATGAGTCATCATATATGGGTTTTAAAAACCAAAACAATACTTACGGTTCAAAAGAAATTTTGAAAACTTCTTACAACCCATACAAGCATATGAAATAAATTACATGTGATTACCTCTCGCCAAAACAAGTTGAAATACCACAACAATTCAAGCCCAATGCTCAATTCCTAAAAACACAATTAATCTACACAACAATAATTACACATCAATGAGATAACAAACAACACCATCTCACAATACATGAATTAAATAAAACTAATTCCCTTTTCTAAACTTTGAGTCATCTCGGAAATCCTTACGTTCAGACTCAAACTTATTTATCACCACCATTTTTTTATCTCTTAAAGATTCCATTCTCCAAAATCCTCAAACTTTCTCTTTAAATCTTCAAAATCACATAATTCACAAAAATCATAAGTCCTTAAAGGAACCTCCATTTCTTTTTCCACAAATCATATCTTAGTTATTGGAAACCCTAAAATATCTTTATTTCCTCGATCTATCCAAAAAAACCAAATTTCAATACTTCAAACTCCTCCAAAATGCCTAACATCAATATTTATTCATAAACCTCAAATTTATTTCATTAAAAAATCAATATCAACTTCAATGAAATTCCCAAATCCAAATAAATTGGTCAAAAATAATAATTGTTGAGTCTATAACCAAGAAAATCATTATAAAATCTTAATAGACCAAAATAAAAAATATAAACTGATTAAATCCCTCCATAAACATTCCTTCACACTTCTATAATCTTACATTGACAAAACTCAAAACCCTAACCCAAAAATATCCTAAATCCAATACGAAAATGCTACAACTAGAAAGATAAAGATACCTAGAACAACTTTTATGAAGGAAAAGAGTTGAAAAGGAAAGATTTTGGTTACTTAAATGGTCCCTAAAGCTTGCCCTTGCAGAGCTCGCTACTATCACCGGCGAGAGAGGAAGAGAAGAAAAGAAAGAAGGAAGGAAAAATAGAAGAGGAGACATGGGCTGGGGTTATTATAATTCACCACCACGTGATCGGTACATGCTCACTTAAACTTTGCTATCAATGACACATTATGCCCGAGACCAGAAAAGTAGCCTAAAATTGAGAGTTGGTCAGGATAAAAGTGACCAGAGAGGAAATCCTTAAAAATGAATCACAGTTTGCCATGGTAAAACCAAAAGTTTTCCATGATGATGTGTCCCAAGAGCAACTTTTGCTGTTTGAAGCAAGATTACCGTGGCGAAGGGTACCCGATAGCAACTCTCGCTTATCTACAACAATTCACCGTGGTGAAGTCCACAAAAAAACAAAACACCATTATCAAAATATAAGGTGGAGCACTTATCACAAATGATTATATCTTAATCATAAATAAATGCTAAAGTAAAATTTAGGATGTTACAAATGTGGAATGTAAAAGTCAGTAAGAAGGTACAAAAGCCATTAGACTTCACATGCGACAGATCCCAAATTTTGATATTCAACCTCAGATAAATAACGAGATATTATTGTTTGTTTCTTGGATCGCTAGGGAATCAAGGCTTTGTCAAGGAAAACACAAAATCCAGTTACTAATCTGTGTGTGTAAGAACACCCAGGTCAATCAGAGGCACTGAAAGCTATAAGCTTGAAAGTTGAATTGCATGGGAAAAAGAGTCCTTTGCTAGAGTAGCATTTGATATAACACAAAACACGGAGAGTAGCATGATGATGAGTAGTGATTTTAGCTTGAGTGAACTAACATAATTGTTGGATAGCATAACAGATATCTGACCTTGTTGTTAAATAGAGAATACGACCGACAAGCCTCTATAACTGGAAATATCATATAAAGGAGTTCCATGATCTTTAGATAATTGAGTAGACCTAACCATTAGGGTGGAGACTATAACATCCTTATTTTTTATATTTATAGTTAGTTGTTGTGTAAGCCTTTAATTAGTCAGAAAGTAAAATAAATTAGGATTTAAAAAAGAATCAAATTCAGATTTATTATATATATAATACATATATAAGGGAATCCCTCTAAAAAATAATAAATTATAAGTGTGTAAACTTATCTTATTATTAAAATAAGTAATACAAAATAATTATTATAATTATTATTTTCGTTTTAAAAAAACAAAAAAAAGATTAAATTATATATGTATATAATATTATTTTATTCAAAATAAAACCCTAACGCTGTCTCTATATAAGACACATATCTTTCACCCTAACCCTAAAACCAAGCCGCTACAGCGCTCCACGTGCAGGTGCTCTTCCTATCTCATTTTACTGTTGAGTCTTGTCCATTGTTTTCTTCTTCTTGTTGGGAAAAAAAGTTCTCCCCTGTCATGTCGTGCACACGCTGTAAAAATATATATTTATATATAAATAGTAACTTGTCTTCTCGGGGGCATTGCGTAGATACTCACACACACATACTAACTCATGGGTCTTGTCTCCTCCGTAACTCTTTCTTTCCAACTGCACCATTCTAAATATATATATATATATAACGGGAAGGTTGAATATATATTTACCCACAGAAGCTACACCTTGTCATTTCAATGAGTAATGTGCGTAGGTGCAAGTGTAGGTGTGTGTTTGTGTGTCAGTGGGTGGTTGTGTTGCCTTTTCATCATTTTTTTGTTTATTCATTTTAGTATATAAATATATAATGATACATATGTGTGTGTAAGTATATGTGTATGTGTGTGTTTTAAATTTTTCTCTTATTTTATTATTTGAAAAAAAAGAAGAAATATTTATATATAGTTATGTATATATGTATATGCATCTAGGTGTGTGTTTTATGTTTTCTTTTATTCATATTATTATCTGAAATAAATAAATAAATGCTAGTAGGTGTGTGTGGGTATGTGGAGAGGTACCTTTTGTCAAAATTATTCACCTATAACATGTCTTGTCCAACCAAGAGAACATGAAGTATATACATGTGTCTATTATGGCATATTGTTGGTTTAAAAGTAGAAGAAAAACAAAAAAAATTCTTGAAGGTGGGGACGCATTGGTATAAGTTGTGTGTGTAGTTGTAAATACATATATTTATATGAGTGTGTGTGTGCATCAGTGAAGCATGTGTGGGCATTAAAGGAAAAAGAATATATATAAATATATATGGCTTATGTGTGAGAGGTATAAAGATAGAGAGATCCTAGCTAGTGCTCTGTGTGTGTCTAAGTATATTTATATGTGTGAGTAGGTACTATTCTTTTAAAGAAAAATCAATATATATTACCATGATATTTTAAGTTTAAAAAATCTGAATAAAAATTTATATTATTATTTCCACTGTTTTATTACTACTACTATTACTATTATTTTCTTCCACTCAAACAACCTGTAAAAATTATAAAAGAAATTATATCATAGAAAAACATATTTTTGTCTTATATGAATAAATAAGGAAACTTTTATCTTTAACTAATATGTTGGTATAAAGAGTGATCTTAGGTATTTAGATTATCTTTGAAACAACTTTTAAAATAGGTTAATTAGTCTATTGATGGAAATTATTGTGTATGATTTTTGTAGACTCTCATTGAGAACTTTGAAGTGACTTTTGTGTGCTTGCCTGTAAGCTAGGGAGTAACAAGTAATTCTGAATATTCTTCCATATACTTGTGAACCGCATATAATTAAATTGTAATTGAACTATACTTTATGCATTATTGGACTGAATTATATAGATGTAAATATTTAAATTGTTCAATATATAATTTGGCATGAAAATTTTTATAACCAGTATGGCGGTTGCATTTTGATTGGGTTAGATTAAGAAGGAGAAATATGCATGGTGAGATTTTTATCACGTGATAAGCCATCACCCAGTGCACAGTGGATGGCATTTTGTTAGGGCCCCTTTACCCGTGTTTTTCCTTTGGCCAGGATTGCATTGAAATTGGAGGACATTTGACGCCTCCTTGATTTTCTTTTAAGAAGGGGAACCATAGTCCAACCTTGAGCTCAACACCTTTAGCCTGGTGTATCTTAGGAAACTGGTGAGTTTGAGACAATCTAGTTACATGGATAAGTTTCTGTTGGACTATGTGTTAGTATATGGCCCCAGTCAACGGAATAAGGATGGACAGTGATATAAGGGTGGTTGCATATTACATTATTATGCATTATTTGTGATGTTGATTGTGAATTGCATAATTATAAAAAAATATGAAATTTTTTATATGATGATTTGTATATACAAATGTATTTGTGAATCAATTCTTCCTTCTAAATTATATGACGTATGCTTATATGTGGTAGAAACTTTCAGTAGTTACCAGGGCGTGGAAATCTCACCCCGTTATATTAACATTTTCATGTGATTATTCTAGTAGGCAACAAGAGAAGGCACCTATGGAATGAGCCTTATTGGATCTCTTGTGCCCTTGGCTCATGCTATAGAGGTTAAGGTGATGGACATGAGGGAATTCCTAATGACCACCAATCAAAGGGTGGCAACCGTAGAGGCACAGAGTCTGCAGGTGACAGTAGTTCCCATTCTCAGCCCCACGCCATATCCATTGCTGATCTCTGATCGAGCTTCAGGAAATTTAACCTCTAATGTTCAAAGGAAAGCTAGACGCGGTGGAAGCACTAGAATGGTTGAATAGGCTTGAAAAGATTTTCAAGGTCATGGATATCAGCTCTGGACAAAAGGTGCTAGTTGTTGAGCAGCTTTTACACAATGCAGCATACGAATGGTGGGAGATTACCAAATTAGACGACACTGAGATTACTTGGGAGGAATTCAAAGAAAAGTTTAAGTAGTATTACTTCCCTACTTCCATTAGAGTGGCGAAGGATACTGAGTTTCTCACTTTTAAGCAGGCCGATTTGAATGAAGATGAATTTATTTATTTCTTTTTGAACTATTCAAGTTTTGCAAGTATTCCCAAAACAACTCCAAATGGTTGTGATATCGGCTAATAGAGAAACTAAGGCCGGAGTTGAGAACAACTTTGTCACCATTTCTAGATAAGATAACTGTTTTAAGAGGATGTGTGACAAGCGCATTATAGCAAGAAGAGGAGGCTGAGAAGATGAAGGGATTCAAAACAGACCTATAAATTCCTAGAGACCTTTTGGGGGAATCAAGAAGAGTGGTTCCAGCTTCAGTGGTATAAAGAAACACTTTGGTCAATACTCAAGGAATCATTTTGGTGGAGTTCCAAGGAATCATTTTGGTGGACCTTCAAGGAGTCAATTTAGTGGGCCTCAGAGGAATCAGTTTAGTGGAGGACATCATTCTTATAAAGGCTCCACAGCTCCTGTTACTAGTACAACCAATTCTTAGAAGTGTGCTAAGTGTGGGAGGATGCATCAGGGAAACTGTTTGATTTGTTTCAAATGTGGGAAGCCATGTTATATCTCCAGATTCTATGAGGAATGATCTCAAGGGGCCAATTATACTAGAGCTACCATTCCAGTTAGAGTGTATCACAACAGAAGGCTAGTGCTACACCAAACTTGATCAAATGTACTCTCAAACTTTAAGGCCTTGAGATTGATGCTTTATTTGATTCTGGTGCAACACACTTATTTATATCTAATGCTTGCGTACATCGATTGAAATTACTTGTACATGAATTGCCTTTTAATATGATTATCTCTACACCGGAAAGAGCCTCAGTGAAAACTTTTGAGGCTTACTTGAATTGTATGATTGAGTCAGTAGGGTCTCAACTATAGATCTTGTTTGTCTACCTATGAAGGGTATAGATATGATAGTGAGAATGGCTTGGTTGTCAGAGAATGATGCCATCCTTGGTTACAAGAGAAAGATCATTTCTCTTCCAGTTACCTCTATGAGTTCGAGCATGCCACAATTGTTGTCCGCAATACAAGTTGAAAAGAGTGTTTGTGAAGGTTACCAAGTGTATGTGGTATTTTCTCCATTCAAGAAGAAGTGGAAGAAGGAAAATAAGACATCGAGGTGGTAAATGAATTTCCATAGGTGTTTCTGAAGGAGATGATGGGTTTACCTCCAGAGCTAGAAGTGGAATTCTCTATTGATTTTACACCTGGGATAACACCTATCTTTAAAGCTCCTCATCGAATGTCACCATCAGCATTAGTAGAATTGAAGAAGCAGATTAAAGAGTTATTAGAGAAGGGTTTCATTAGACCCAGCGTATCACCTTGGGGATTGCATGTACTCTTTGTGAAAAAGAAAGATGGAAGTTTGAGGTTGTGCATTGATTATCACCAATTGAATAAGGCAACCATAAAGAACAAGTATCATTTGCCTAGGATTGATGATCTACTTAACCGATTGACAGGAACATCCATGTTTTTAAAGATTGATTTGAGATCAGGTTATCACCAATTAAGGTTCAAAGCTGAAGACATCTCAAAGACTGCATTCAGGACAAGATATGGCTATTATGAATTTCTTGTTATAATGAACAGGATCTTAAGGCCCTATTTAGATAAGTTGTAGTCGTCTTCATTGATGACATCCTCATTTACTCTAAAGATGCGGAATAACATAAAGAGCATCTCAAATTGGTATTACAGGTGTTGAAAGAGCATAAGTTATTTGCAAAGTTGTCTAAGTGCGAGTTCTGGTTGAGGGAAGTTAAATTTCTGGGTCATGTTGTATCAGTTGAAGGAGTGTCAGTAGATCCCAACAAGATTGATGCAGTATTGAATTGAGAAAGACCACAGAGTGTCATGGAGATCAAAAGTTTATTGGGATTGGTAGGTTACTACTAGAGGTTTATTAAGGGATTTTCCCAAATAGCCATGCATTTGACTAAATTAACTAGAAAGGACCAGCCGTATATATGGAACGATAAGTGTGAAGCAGCTTTTCAAAATTCGAAGACTAAGTTGACTACGGCACTTGTACTTGTGATCCCAGATCCTACATAGAATTTCACCTCTTCCAAAAAGGGGCTTGGGTGTTGGTAATGCAAAATAATAGGGTTGTTGATTATGCTTCTTGACAATTAAAGCCACATGAAGAGAATTTTCCTACTCATGACATAGAATTGGCGGCAGTGATATTTGCATTGAAGATTTAGAGACATCATCTATATGGCTCACAATTTAAAGTTTTCAGTGACCATAGGAGTTCGAAGTACCTTTTGACCAAACGGAGCTAAACATGCGGCAGAGGAGGTAGGTGTGGTTTCTTAAGGATTACGATTATGAGCTGAAGTATCACTCAGTAAAGGAGAATGTTGTAGCAGATGCTTTAAGTAAAATGTCAATCTATGCAACTCAGATGATGGTATAGGAGCACAAGTTATTGGAAGATGTATAAAGTGACATAATGTTAGGATTGATCGCTACCATATAAGCACTGACCATTGAAAATGTAACATGGAAAGAAATTAAATTTATGCAATTTGAGGATTAGTTTTTATTGGGAGTCAGAGAAAATGTTGAAGAAGATGTAGAATAAATATTTAAGGTTGGTGAAGATGGGATACTGAGGTATAAAGGAAGGTTGTGTCTCCACAATAATAGGAAATTAAGGAAGCTTATGCTTGATGAAGCTCATAGGAGCAAACACATAATTCATCCTGGAGTAACTAAAATGTACCATGACCTCAAGCGGAATTGGTGGTCGAGAGGTATGAAGAAAGATGTGACTGAGTTTGTTACTCATTGCTTAACTTGCCAAAAAGTTAAAGAGCTTGTTTGTAACAACGTTCCAAAAGCTAAACGTACGTTCAATAATGATTTTCCGCAAAACGAGATAATCTCCTCCATATATTTATCTCGACTTGTGTAAAAGTACTTCTCTAATGCGTTCCAAAACGGCCCAAAATTGAACATCAGAAGCCTTCAGGACTGTTACAGAATTTAAAGATCCCAAAGTGGGACAACATTTCTATGGATTTTATCATGGGTCTCCCTTCAACTACTGCTAGCCATAATGCCATATTGGTCATTGTTGATAGATTGACTAAGTCAGCGCACTTTCTGGCTATCAGGGCTAACTATCCTCTTGAGAAACTAGCAATGATTTATGTGAAGAAGATTGTCAAGTTGTATGGGGGTTCTAGAGAGCATTGTGTCAGATCGTGATCCATGATTTACTTCATGTTTTGGAGTGTTAGAATGGTTGTCACCCAAGAGGGGGTGAATTGGGTGTATCAAAAATTTTGGTTAAATCAAACAGTAAATAAAAAACAAAGTCAATGAAAGATATAGCAAAGCAGACTGAACACAGTGATTTATCCTGGTTTGGACCTCTTGACCTACGTCCAGTCCTCAGAGCTCCTCTAAGATTTTCCAATCCACTATAACATCTAAGTTTAAACCAGGTACTTGGAAAACCATTACAACCATAAGTTCTCTGCAGAAACTTGTGAAGCTGTTTCAAGTTCATAACGGTGGATACTTGAGAACCCCATAAATGTTTCCAAGCATTTATGAACCCACTCAAGTTTGTAACATAGGTACTTGATAAACCTTTACAATCACTCCCCCTCACGAATAGCACTATAACAAAGACCAACATGCTCTGTTATCTCAACTCAAATTCAACCCAACAATCTCAAGATCCCAATCTTGAGTTTCTCATGGAAATATAATGAGTTTGGATGAACTAATATACTCTCTCAAAAAGAAGATAGATAAATATCGAAGCTCTCGGAGAAGTATAAAATCAGTGTCATAATGTTATGGGATTTCCTCAAATCCACACTCTATGTTTTGTGTCCAGTGACTCCATATTACTCTTTTCACTTCTTTTATGTTGGTTGCTTCCTCCTATTTATACATGTTTAAAAAATATATCCGTTGGAGACACTACTAGAAAAATGCGATTTAGCGACGGATATTTTCCGTCGCTAAAACGAGGGTCGCTAATATTTTCCATCGCTAAATGGAAATTTTCTGAAGGAAACTAGCCATTTAGTGATGGATTTTTCCGTCGCTAAATGACATTTTTTTAGTAGTGAGAGAAGCATCATATTTTCTGTTCGGCTTTGGCTCTTATGCTCTGTTTTTCAAACATGGTCTATTCTAACAATCTTTTTGTTGAAAGAGAACAAATAGCCGTTGGAGTACTGACAATAAGTAAATGTTTGTTGAATAAGATTAATCCGTTACTCACAACTGCCTTGTTCATTGGTATGCTATTGATAACTCCCTATTTTTAATATAATTTGAGATATATTTTAATACATTTGTGGAGTTATTAATGCAAAACTAAAAGATTTATGAGTGATTTTAATAAGAAATGAAATGATCACATGAATTAGCAAGAAACGGCATCGTGGAGAATAAAAAGAGGAAAAACAGTTTTGTTAGCAGAGAAAGACCCGAGACGCACGAAGAAAAGGAGGAGGCGTGAGAGTTTTTGGATGAGCATCAGTCTTGGCGGCGGATTTGAATTTGGAAGACCTAACCTAACAGAAAAGGCGAAAAGAGAGGCTGATCTTAGGGGGCTGAAACAGTTTTTGGAGAGATTAAAAAGAGAGCAGAACAGTTTTGGGAGAGAGAGGAGACTAGCTGGAACTGGAGCTTCTGTGGGAAGAGTTTTTTCGGCGAAACAGTTTCTGGACGCACAAGAACAGTTTTCGACGGTCGCTGCGTGAAGGAGAAAGCTGGAACGTGAGAACGTCGACTAGCTTGGCTGTGAGAGGAAGCTTAAGGGCGTGTTTGGTTTTTCGGTTTTCTAGTTCCCTTTTTTCCTCTCTTTCAATTAAATTCCTCAATGCTTGTTCTTGTGTTTCAAATGTTTAGTGGCTAAGCAATTGGTACTAGGATTATTTTGAACCTTTACATGGATTGAGATTGAATAATACGCTCTTTGGTGATTAGTGACAATTATATGTTAATTTTATCTCGTGTTTAATGCTTCTAATTGATTGGCTATCACTTAGATTGATTTGTTCAATTGAATTAAACTTGAGAGAGTTAATTTAATTGTAGGACTGAGATAAAATTATGCTAGACTTGAAGTTTAAATAATCAAATGGATGGTTTGTTAGTAACATAGAGATATAGTTATTAACCTAGCATTGTCATATTAAGGTTGTTGCTTAATGATTATTTTCTTTTAACTGTAGCAAGAGATTGTGCATGTGAAAGGAGAATATTAATTTGGTTATGACTTGAGAGAGCTTAATCAATTGCTTTTGAACCTTAGACAAACATATTATGTCATTTAATCACTAATAGAGTCGTATGCATCTAATTCTCATGAATTGCAATGGTGAAAAATAATCCTAGGCATCTCTAATCGTTGAATTAAAACTCCATTTTGTGTTTCTCATTTTATTGTTAGTTTTCGTGAATTTAGTAACTCTTAAGACGTAATTCCTCAATTGATCCACTCAACCTAATGAATCACATAATTGCATTGATTATCTCGTTTATGCGTTAGTCCTCGTGGGAACAATATTTTTATACTACTTGTGACCCGTACGCTTGCGGTAAGCTATAAGGCGAACAAGTCAATGGCGCCGTTGCCGGGGACTACGGCATAAGTCATTAGAGTTAGTTGATGCTATTGTGCTATTGGTTACGATTGAGTTTTCTTTTTCTTTTTCTTTCTTTCTTTGATAAGTTTGATACTTGGTCGTTGAATTTTGTGTTTGTAGGTACCTTGGTGCCTTATGCAAACTAATCGGGACGTTGCAGCTGACAAGCTAGTTGAAGACTATTTATCAGACGATTTTGACGCAGTATCTGGTCCTAGTCCTCCTATTCAACAACAAGCTCCGCCGCTTTTACAAATCGAAGGACAGAGGCCTGTTCTTGAACCAGAGCAACCTATCCCATCACATCCAAATCAACACCGCAACATGGCGTATCGTACTGATGATGATACCGATCGGACATTGGATGAGTATCTGGAGCGTGATCATACTACTTATCAATTTAGCATCCAATTTCCGGCTATTACTGCTAGAAGCTTTGAGATGAAGCCAGTGATGCTTCAAATGCTTCAGATGATTGGTCCTTTTTCAGGAAATCAGAATGAAGACCCTACTGAGCATTTGACTCGTTTTGTGCAAGTTTGTGAGAACTTCAAGCAACAAGGTGTGACTTCCGATGCCTTGAGATTGAGACTTTTCCCTTTGTCTCTAGACAAGAAGGCAAGAGCTTGGCTTACAGC
>JANTPZ010137758.1:0-15745 GCA_025593235.1 Vachellia pachyceras
GCAGTTCTGGAAAGCTGGGAATTACGATGATGGGCTTGGTTCTAAAATCGAAGCTCAAAGTAATCTGATGACTCTGATCATATATTTGTACTTTGCTTCTTGGGGAATGTGCATGCATTATGCAATATTTTTCAGTTGATTTACAGTAATTTTCACCTGACTTTCATGTGGATTAGAGCTTTCAGATATTACATGCTTCATGCTAAGCTTGTAAGTACTGGATTCCTTTTCAATCTGAATTCATTATCACGGAATGAATTGTCTTTGGATTGCAGATGCAAGCCACTATCTACATGTTCATCCCCTGTTCCTTCATTCAAATGCAACTTCACATAAATGGATATTTGGGGGTATGTTATTTTTTTTATTGATATAAACCTGTTTATTTTAATTACACTTTGGACCATTGAAAGATAAACTGATAGGCTTCCATTCCTTTGTTTTTCAAATAAGTTAGAAATCACTCATGATTCATAATTTTCAAGTTGCGGATGGAAATTTACTTTCATATCAAATTTTGGGTGTCATTTCAGCAATTAGCTGCCATTTTTTCCCTTGACATTCATGTTTGACTATGGTCCTATTGGAAAAATGATCTTTTATTAAGTCCAGATTGAATTGATTATTTTGAGGCTCTGAATTGATCAAATGTGTATTCTGAAGGATTGTCAGTGTAATTTAACCAGCTTATTTTCCCATTTATAGTTCTTTCAATAGGCTTATTTTGTTTACAAATCTCTTATTAGCCCACCTTTTCCTCCCTTTTTCATTACTATTTTTTCCTTATTTCTTTCGATAGGCTTATTTTGTTTACAAATCTCTTATTAGCCCACCTTTTCCTCCCTTTTTCATTACTATTTTTTCCTTATTCTTGTCTACAGCCATTGCTGAGCTTCTTGATAACGCATTTGATGAGGTGATTTTTGTTTATATTTGTATCACTTGCTATTCTTGTTTACCTTCAGCTATATACTAAGTGTGCTATTAGAATGAAAAATATCGCATTGTGTTATCCCCGCATCCTAATAATAGTTCATTTTGTTGCCCTAGGTTCGAGTGCCTCGCCTTCAGAAATAAAGAATCTACAGTCAATTATTTTCTAATAATGTCTTTTGTTACTCGTGCCTAAGTTTATATGCATGAATTATTTATTATTGTGAGTTATTTTATGAAATCATAACCATACGAAGGCAAGAACACTTTAAGGGATTATCGGAGATTACATGTTGATCATAATTATTATGTATCCTGTTGTATTTTTTTAGGTGGTTATTGCATTGGTTAATGGAAGTGCTTATTGCCTTTTGCTGCTGTCCTTTTACAGTGTTACTGTTGTGTTTTTTCCCCATGTTTGGTGCTTCCATTTCAACGTCTCATTTTATTTTTTGTTCTTATGTCTACTGCATTGTTAACTTCTGTTCTTAGGATAGATCCAAAATGGGGCTACTTTTGTCATGGTAGATAAAACATCAAATCCAAAGGATGGAAGTCCTGCATTGTTAATTCAAGGTATAGTGAAGTCCATACATTGTGTAGTTTTGAATTCCAAGTCCTAGTTTTTGTACTGAAACATCCTTATTGGGTAGGGTTTGTGCATATATTTTGTCCTCGTTATTGTGCTTATATACTGGTTCTTAACAAGCAGATGATGGTGGTGGGATGGATCCAGAAGCTATGCGTTGCTGTATGAGCTTTGGCTTTTCAGATAAGAAGTCGAAATTTGCAATTGGAAAGTGTATGTATGTTGACATTCTGTCTGTGAATATTGTACTTTGCATGTCATATTTATTTGTCAATTCTGGCCTTCCAGATGGAAATGGATTCAAAACCAGTAGTATGAGACTAGGTGCAGATGTCATTGTCTTCAGCCGTCATCAGAGTAAGGGGTAAGAGCTCATAATTGAAAATCCATATGATTTTTTGATATATTTTGCTAGGTTGGTGGGGGTTCTGCTTTATAGTTAGCCATTTTATCATTTGAAGGAAATATGACTAATTATTAAATACACTTGAATGATTATATTAGATTTAGATGTATTTGTGCTGTAAATAATGAGATGTTCTTTTCTTTTACTTGAGTTAATTGTAGATTGGAAAATGAAATCAGTGACACCTTTAATTTCTATTTAATTAAGCCTCGTGAAAGTAGGTAAAATGCATATTGTGTTTCAGAACATTGAAATATTCTACTTTGCAAACAGGAATTCGAGCATGTTTCTGAAGGCTGTTGCCTTGAACTTTTGTTTTATGTGTACATATATCAGCAAAATCTAGTTAGCTCTTTCTCTTTTTTTCTTGGTATTGGTCTCCGTTCCTCACTCATAAAAATGATGTTTTTCTATCAGCGTGGGAAAGATAAACAAATGTTGAAATTTTTGTAAATAATTATATACACTTCATAAACTCACTCTTTGATCTTGATCAGGGTTTTGACTCAAAGCATTGGACTCCTGTCTTTTACATTTTTGATGCAAACAAGGCTTGACAGAATAGTTGTACCTATGGTGCGTGGTATTGCTCAAGTTCTCTTCTTTAATGATGTGGGTTTGGAAGTACATTGACTAAGAATACTATTTCTGCTCTTCATGTTGATTGCAACTTGTGGAATGTAGAATTTCTAACTCGTTAATGATAAGACTTCGCTGATGATCGGTGTAAAAATACTTGGCTAATGTATAACTGCATTATGACTGCTTGAGTTGGCAATTTTCACATTTCCCCCTTCTTTTGCTAGACAGTTAACACGAATGGTTTGTTTTGGGCACTTGTCA
The DNA here is from genome assembly GCA_025593235.1 of Vachellia pachyceras. Taxonomy (NCBI): domain Eukaryota; kingdom Viridiplantae; phylum Streptophyta; class Magnoliopsida; order Fabales; family Fabaceae; genus Vachellia; species Vachellia pachyceras. Next base: position 2,772 of record JANTPZ010137758.1, read on the forward strand.
GTTGACCTAATATTATTAAGCTGGATGCTGCAAGGCCTAATTGGTTGGTTTTCCTGTCTGCCAATCATTTTGTTTGTTTGAATCATTCTGTTGGGCAGTTGTAACGCATCTACTGCAGTCATGCTAGCCCCAGATTGTGAACTGCAAGTATATACAATGTATATCAACATTCACTAAATGCAAATGGAAACTCATAGGATTTGGACAAGGGAATCTTGCTGGAAAAAAAACTATTTGAAACGTGCAGTCTGTGTTATCTTGTATTCTAAATAACAGAAGGTACTTAACAGCCAAAAAAGAAAGAAAGAAAGAAGGTACAAGCATCTGTTTATACATGTTTGTGTGCACAACTATAGAGAGTAAGAGAGATTGGATAGAGTAGTTTTGAAGGAACTGGGATGTGAAAGGATAACTTGCAGAACTCTCATTGTACAAAAACTAACTGATATTTGCGCTCTGTTCCCTTGGATGACCCTTTTTCAAATGATTTTCTTTTCTCCATTTTCTCAGCGGACTGTTTATGTCAATTTCAGGTTAGTTACGAGTTTAATATGTCAACCAACACGCTGGATATGTTAAAAGGTAAAGAGCACTTTATGTCCAATTTATCCATGCTGTTAAGGTGGTCTCCGTATTCGTCAGAAGCTGAACTTCTGAAGCAAGTAATTTCTGAAGCTCTCCTTCATTCATAATACTCTTGAGATAATGTTGAATGGTTTCCATTGTTAAGTCATTCTTTGCTGTTGTCCTGGTCTTTTTCTTCTACTAAACAATGCATACTTAAAGCTAAGAAATGTAGTCTATGTTCTTTTGGGTTTTATTTTTGTTATTTATGCTAAACTTGAGTTCACACATGCATTTTATGCATCCTGATGTCGTGGTTTGTGAACATTGTGACTTTCTTGAGATGTTTGTATATATATTCTTTGGCTTCCATGTTTCATTCCTTGTTTGATTGAGCTGCAGAACATGGCTTTAATAGTGTTAACTGTGATTTGATGTACAAGGACGCTGGAGAGATGTTCTATGACATTCAATGTGTTATGACCCAACTCAAACAATTGGTAAAAACAACAATGATACTGATTTAATACTTCAAAAGGCTTCTCTCTGAGTAGGAAAGAGAAGTTACAACTCCAAAAATGACTCTCACAGCCCATAAAAGGATGTGGTTTAGAGAAACCAGCACCCTCCTCTCCAAACTCATACGAAACATTCCATAGCCCATCCCAGAAGCCAAACGGCTACTATAAATCAAAAGGCAGTCAGCACAGTCCCCAAAGTCCGCTTTTGCAAATTACAGGTCTAAACGCCTATAGCATACTCTATCATTCATCACCTTTCTCCAAAATAGTGGGAGGTTTCAAAGTGAACAATTGAATCTCAAAAAGCATTCTTTCCACTTGCTTGCAAAGGCCTATGTTTCCTTGTGTAGGTCTGAAGTCTGAACAACAATTGGGGTTCTAACACACTGTCCATTTTCCTATTGCTAGAGTGCTTTTGCGCATTGTGTAATATTGCGTACTTTCAACTCCTTGTTAGATTGTTTATTTGACTAGAAATAGAAACATTAGTGGTTATGGTCTCCAAAATGAATGTTTATGCTTTCAAGAACTTACTTCACATTTAACTGATTCAACATATAATTCAAAAAATAAAAGAAAATAACTTATGATGAAACTAAGGCTTGTTTGGCATAGAGATGGAAAAGGAATCCATCACAAATATATTTATTTATTTATCATTTTTTGTGTGTAATGTCTTGTGCCCTTGTCATCATCATTAAACAATGTTGGTCGTTTTGCATTACTTTTTGAAAGTAGAGTCATGCTGATCATTCTGTTAAAAATCACCTTCTATTTAATTTCTCTTTGCATTCTATTCCATTTTGTGCACTGAATGACCTGTCACTATATTCTGATTAAAATGGAACAGTGTACATTGTCAACCCATTTGATCTCATTTACATTATATTCTTATTTGAAGAATATGAGCATTGGCTAAATTTATCTTGCAAAGTAATAAGTGGAGCATGTAACATTTCTATAATGCATTGTGCTGTTTTGGTAGATTAAGAGCATTATCATTTTAGGATTCAGATTTACTCCAACTACTCCACATTCTCTGGCAGTTTGAAGATATTGGACCTCATGGCACTAAAGTCATAATCTACAATTTATGGTTCAATGGTGATGGCAATCTGGAGCTAGATTTTGATAAGGACCCTGAGGTGGGCTTTGTGGTTTGTTTCCCCCCCTATTTTTGCCTTGTTCCATTGTATATGGACTTCCTTTTATATTTGTTGGCTGCAGGACATTTGTGTTGCCGGGGATATTAAAAAGGTTGACACTATTCCTGCCTGAAGGACGGTAAATGAGCAACACATTGCTAATCGGTACAAGTATTCTTTACGGGTATGCTTGATTAAGATATTTTTTATTCAATGGATGAGATGATTTTTTTAGTCTAATTTTTGTTATGTTATGTAGGTTTACTTGTCTATATTGTACCTGCGGGTGCCAGAAATTTTTAGAATTATACTGCGAGGGCAAGTTGTGAAGCCCCATAACATTGCTGATGATCTTAAATTTCGTGAATATATCTTGTATGAGCCAAGTAGCGGTCGATGTAAAGAGGTTATTTTCTTCTTTTTGAAAGCTTTTCGCTATTAATGCACTTTCTTCAACTTCATTGAAACGTGTCTTAATTGCATGCTTGCGGTTACTTTGACATGATTAATTTGGGTATTATATCTCAAGTGATAATTGAGTTGAGGGGCTTCTCCACACAGCAACTCACTTTTTATTTTTTTAATAAATTATCTGTGCAGGGAACAGTTGTGACTACAATAGGATTTCTAAAAGAGGCTCCACTTGTCAGCACCCATGGCTTCAATGTATATAACAAAAATCGGCTGATACTGGTAATTATCTCCCAAAATGTTTCCTCTAGTTTGAGGCAACTATGTTGTGGTATAACTGTGCGGTTGTTGGATGTCGATGACAGAGTTTGCTGAATGAACTAGTATTGTTTTCACCATGTGGAATGTGCATATAGGAATATATCACAAGAAAACATAGATTTACTTATTTTAAGGTGGGATGGTGGCAGATGATGGATTCTAGTGGTTTTTATATGGTTGCTGGTTATCTGGTGCAATCAGAATGGCAGGAAATTCTTTTATTTTGTTCTATGCTTGTCTTTTTTGTTATAAAAGTTGGAGATAGGTAAAGCTAATTAGGAATGATCTGTTTTATGGCTTGCCAAGAGTGGAAGTTTTTCTTATTGCATAACAGAGTATTCAATTTCCACATTTAGCAAAATGCCTTGGTTTGATTTTGTGGCAGAAGATTTTGGTATATATGGCGCTTTTTCAAAGAAACTTTATTGTATTAACTAAAGGAAAAGGTAGCTTTTCCCCACTATATGAATATTAGTTTGTCACACTATACTACAAAATTTCAGGTGATATATATATTTATTTGCCTTGACATCGATCCACTACCCTGATGCTTCTATGTTTTGCAGCCATTTTGGCAGGTTGTGAACTATTTAGATAGCAGGGGTAGAGGAGTGGTTGGTAAGTGGTAACTGCTGGTTGCTCAATGTTTTTTTTTTGGGCTGAGGTTAGAGATGGTAGTCACTGGTAGATAGCTCTACCTTACTGTTTAATCTCATTCCAGGTGTCCTGCAAGCGGATTTTATTGAACCTGTTCATAATAAGCAAGATTTTGAGAAAACTTCCTTGTTTCAGAAGCTTGAAATTCGCTTGAAGGAAATGACGGAATACTGGTATGGTATTCTCTGTTCTTATCTCTTGCTGTTTTGTTTATGTGGATCGCAGAAATAATTATTCTTGCCTGTTCTTTTTTCCCTTGGCCTTGATTATGCAACATGTTTGAATGTTTAGTATGGTAAGTCGGTAACTTTATAGTATACCCTTCAGTAGAGATTCAGCTTTCGTGGACACTACTTGATGGAAAGCTTGCATAATTATATTTTGTGCTCAGCTTTTGCGGTATTTTAGGAGAGAAAAAATGTCGTTATAAGAATTCATATCTTACATTTCCAGGACCCTTGTTTAACCTTGGCAGGGATTATCATTGTGCACTGATTGGGTATAAAGTAAAAAGGAAGACTCCAGTTCTGCAACGGGAACGATATCTTAGTCATCCGCCTGGTACAGAAAAGCCACTCACAGTAGACACAAAATTTTCACATGTGCTGCATAAAAAAGAAGCATTGCAAAGCGGATCTCATCAAGGTAACTGCTCAAGTATGAAACTAGATGTCACATCACTAGACTGACTTATTTTATTGAAGAATGATTTCCTAATGGTGATTCAGGATCTCATGCTAAGAGAAAGACACACGAATTGATAGAAGTTCAGGATATAAGAAAGCATATAAGGAAAGAGAATGAAATAACTGGTGTTGCAAGCAGTCACGGTAATATGCAGGTCTGTATTGGTAACTTGTATACAAGTTGGGTGGAACCGTGCTGCTTATCTCCATACATTCTAATTTAAAGCATATGTACCTCTAAATATCATTAATTATTGTTAAAATTTGAAGTCCAATCAATTCGTGTAAAACATTGCAAAATCTATACATGTTTTTCCTTAAAACGAAATTCCCTTTCAACAATTTTGAAACCCATTAGCTTGTCTTTTGTTTTCTTATATTTTAAAGCAGTGCCTTTGAGATTGAAATACCAATTCATTGTGATTGCCTTGGCCCACATACTCCATTATTGTGAAACCACCGCGTTCTACATCATTGCTAAATTCACTCACGTTTTCTAATGTCTATGTAGACTATGTCAGCACCTGCAAATCAAGTGGTGGACCAAGATACTATGAATTTGATGGAAGAGAACAAGAAGCTCCGTGCAAAGTGAGTATATCCTAATTATATTTTTCAGTACAAATTGTGGTTCAGCTTCTCTTCGTCAGCATATTGATGGGTACTTAAGTGGGATGGCGAACCCTAACCCAAAAGCTAGCTATTGAAGTGGAAGAACCAACCCACTTAAATACCCCATTGAGCATCATATTCTACTCAATGTGAGATTTGGTATCCCATACTACCAAATCTGCATCAATTGGCCCTCATGGACAGCCGATGTCTTTGCGGCTGCGCTCCACGACACTTCACTCGGCTTCTTGCTAGTCAAAACCCTCCGTGGATAGCACTCTCTGGAGAGGTTGTAAGCATGACTCTGATACCAATTGATGGGTACCTAAGTAGGATGGGGAACCCTATCCCAAAAGATAGTTATTGAAAGGGGAGAACTAACCTACTTAAATAACCCATTGAGCATCTCATTCTACTCTATGTGGGATTTGGTATCCCATACAACGAAATCTCCGTCACATACAACTTGATTTCTTTATTTTCCCCTCCTTTTTTGGTTATTTGGCTTTGTCAACTTGTAACAAATAATGCTTGTCTTGAATTCTGAATTATCATGGCAGTATTATGAAGCATAGAACTTACTCATCCTCCCTCCCTTTTCCCCTTCTGCAGATGTTTGCAATTTGAAAAGGTGGAGCGAGAACTTAGTCTAAAGGTAAATTCTTATGAACTAAAATGGTTCAGTGCCTTGCACATTGCTTTCTAATTTCAATTTTTTTTGGTAGAATATTTAGATTTTCCATATTTTTGCTATCAGATTTTTATTTTTATAACTCAGTATTATGCTGTATCTTTCAAAGGATTTGACATCTCATATCTTTATATAAGAACCTGATGGCAAAGATATAATAAGTGTCAAGTTTATTTCATTATTTTTCACCTTAAGCTTTTAAAGGAAAATCTGTTTGCTTTTGCTGTCCTTCGTTGATGTTTATTATACTTATCTTTTATCGCAACTGCTGAGGGATATAACAGTTGCATGGTCTCTCGTGATTAGGATAATCAAGTTGTTTTTGAACTTTATATATAAGTTATGGCCTCTTGTGCATGGACTTTGTTGAAACTAGAATTTGGATACACTTTATAAATGAACAAGCTTGATTAGCTTGTCGAGTAAACGAGTTGAATTTGAAAGTTTGATCAAGTAAACGAGTTGAATTTGAAAGTTTGATCAAGTAAACGAGTTGAATTTGAAAGTTTGATCTTGGCTTGCTAAGCTCAATAGCTAAGTTAATATTATTTTTTAGTATAAAATTATAGATAAAATACAATCCTTTATATATCATTGAAGGATTATATATAAAAAAAAATTATAGTTCACTATGCTTTTGAAGTTTAGCTTGTATGTGAGAATGACGATCACAATTTTTTCCTAATGATTGTTTAATTGTATACAAAATTTATTTCAAATTGCTTATGTCTATTAGATCAAGTTTATAGGTGAATTTACAAGTGCACATGTATGTTAACAACAATAACAAAATAGAAAGTGTTCAAATGGAAATTTATAAATTCTAATTTATCTAATGAGTTTTGTATGAGTTTTGTACTTATCTAATTTAGTTATGGTTTATTTTACATTGAAGCTTCACCTGGGTCCAATTTTTGCTTGCCATTTCACAGTTGTGTCTTGTTTTTGTGCAGGTGACACAGCTTAGAAGTAAAATACAAGAAACAGAACGCAAGTATGAGCGGCTTTTGGCAGAACTACAGTCCATAGGCTTGAAGGAGGAATAGTATTAGTTGTGCATACATTTTTTTTCAAATCTTTTGCTTGTGAAATTGTTATTTCTATAGCAAAGCGTAGTTTGTGATAAAACACTTACTGGGTTTGAGGCCTGAGGGTCATGAGTTCAGAGCAAATTGACATCAAAAGTCCAACTTGGGAGCTCTTTCTGGTTGAGTTACCCTCAGAAGATTTTCTGGCTTCCCTCCCTCGTGTGAATAGATGAAAGCAAGCGACAGGTTAGATCTTATCCTAACTGATGTAGGATTTGTTTGGTTTAACGTTGTTAACAGTGACTTATTCCAATATTTTTGCAAACTGTGATTTGTATTTGGATATGTTTTTATGGAAAAAAACTAGTTTGACAGAAATTTATTTGAATAATGTATTGAAAAGTTATTTTTAAAATATTCAAATCTGAAGAGAAGTTAGAAATTAAGAGAAGTTACTGCAACTTTGAAATTGTTTTCAAGAAAAGAGTCTGTTGGGGTGAAAGTCATGCCGAATATCATCAACCTGCTCGAAGTAGCTTTTTAAGACAAGCCAGTTTGATGCCCTCAATTGTGATGCCAAACAAGCCCCATCATGAAGCTTCAAACTTGTTTTTTTTTTTACCGTAATTTTATTTGATTTATTATATTATACTTGTCGGGCCGAAGAAGCTTCAAGCATTGCTATATTGATTTCTTTTTTGGTACAAGGAAGTTTTGGTAAATTGCTACATTGACCTGTTGTTTTTGGGCCATATGCTTCATTTTGGGGGCGAGGCATGTTTATAACAAAAACCGGAATATTAAGAGCCTTCTAGCCAAAATAACCTTCATGTTGAAAAGGGGATTAAAAGCTTTAATCTTATTTGTAAATTTGGTATCTTAATCTCGTAGGTCACTTTTAAACATTTACTTGATATATATTAAAATTTTGAAATGTTTAGATTAAGATTATATGAGAAAGAAAGATAAAAGTCTTTACTTATTTCCAAAAATTTCTATGGAACATCTGAACTTAAATTGTTCGTTCATGCAACACATGAATGAAGCACGAGTTAGAAAGACCATGAAGCTGAACTTCTGCTAATGAGAGGAATCAGAAGTTGACAAATCTCTCAAACAAGATACCGTACATTTGAATCCCTTCGTGCGGAGCTTCAAGTGGAATGTGATGTAAGACAGCGTCATGATTTTTCTGCAAGATTTTTTATACTAGTATTGTTTTAAAAATAGAGATGCAAGGATTATTTTATTGGCAAAACCCTAATTAAATTCAACTGAAATATCAAAAATTGAAATTCAGGCTTACACTTTTAATGAATCTTTAATAAGGGCAGGAGGTCTAATTTAGGATTGTTGAATGTTTTTAAAAGATAAGAATAGCCATGTGTATTTCCCTTATGTTTTTCATGACATGAATTAGCTTTGACTACTCTCTCATCACAACCCTATCTGAAACGGAAGCCCTCCATTGGTTGCAAATTGTTTGAGCATAAAATGAAGCATCAAATGCACAATTTCGGATTAACGGTTGGTTGGATCAAGTGAAAAGCGGTTTGTTCCAGCTTAAGTAAGATCTCGAGTTCGAGCCTTGTGAATGCAGCAGCCACTGTGGGAGACCTTCTTACCTTTCCCGAGTGCGCGACTCGGGTCGAGTCTGGATTAGTTGGGGTGAAGCTCCGGAGACCGGACGGGTAACCAAAAAAATGCACAAGTTTGGGAAAATAGAGAGATTGAAGTATTTGAAACTCGAAAGTCAACTAATGGCAAAAGAAGAGAACTTTTGAGGTTTCAGGAAGGGTATACGATATGATTTTTTGGACAATGCAACAAGCAGCAAGAATTACAAAGATGAAGAATTACTAGCTTCTTATCTACTTGCCCCAAAGCATGAGCCTAGAATTGCTTTTATGAATGGGATGATTTTTTGTTTCAAACGGAAATGACGGATGGCGCAAAAATTTTCTCTGTCAATTTTTAAATAAGATGCCAATGTAGAAAACTATGAAGAACACAAAGGCTTCACACTAGGCATTTTGGTCTTCTATCCATAAATCCCTAATCAAGCTTTTTAGCCTTATTAAGGATACATTAAAAGCATAGGCCTGAATTTGAATTTGGTATTTTAACCAGATTCAATTAGGATTCTCCGTATTATATACCAGTTAAGCATAAGAACAAATGATAATGAAGTGCCATTAATCAACAAAATTGATACATTGAACCCTCCTTGGGGTATACAAATTCTTCCTTGAAGGATAGCAAACAACCCAAAACTATTAACTAATGGAATTCCACATCCCACACACTTTTAACTAATGGATTAAAACCCTTTATATAGAGTCTTGCTCAACTAAGTAATGACACCTTAATATCTCTAACAATATCCCTGGGGTTATTTTTTTTATTTCCAGTTATGTTTCTTTATATTCTGTGAGGCCAAAGCATTCAAGGCTCTGTATGGATGCTGCCTCACTCCTTACTTGTTAGTTACTGTGAAACTTGACCGTGATCAACATTAATTTTCTCACACAACAATTGGGATTGAAATCCCTAAATCACAAACCCTGCATATTCCCAATAGAAATACTGCTGTCTTACTTCTCAAAGTTCTCAACCCAAGGAGGGCACGTCAGACAAAATCACAGGTTTCATCTAATTTACTGATGACAGCCAAAAATAAAAAAAATTTAGTACATGAATTTCTCTTGCAACTTCTTTATACATTATAAAGAAAAAGAAAAATTGTCAGAAAAGGAGAAAAGGAAAAGGAAAAGAAAGATGAAGGATGCAGTACAGATGCATTTGTCAGTAGTTTACATTGTTCTGCAAGAAGCATGACAAGCATACAAGAGAGATCATCTCATTGAACAGTATATGCCTTTGCAATACTTTGCCTCTCCCTCACGAGAACTAACAAACACGATCTGATCCAACCCAACTGAAAGCCGTTTCCTTTGAAATCCCTCTCTTTTTCATTATTTCCCTAAGTTCATTCACACCGTCCCATTTCCCAGCAGCTGCCAAGGTGTTTGATAGTGCAACATATGCCCCTGGCCGTTCATTAGCATTCAATTTGAAAAGCTCACCTGCTGCTATCTTTGCCATCTCTAAATTTCCATGGAGTCTGCATGAACTAAGTAGAGCAGCCCAAACATCAGAATTGGGTCTCTCAGGCATCCCCATCACAAAGTCCCAAGCCTGATTCAAGCTTCCTGCTCGTCCTAACAGATCAACCATACAAGCATAATGTTCCATTCTTGGCTTTAGTGAATATTCATTCTCCATACTGTGAAATATCTCCCTACCCTTATCTACAAGCCCGGCATGAGCACAAGCTGAGAGAACACTAAGGAATGTCACAAAATTAGGTTTAATGCAATGTTCGTTCTGCATCCTCCAAAATAGATCAAGTGCTTCACTTGAAAAAGAATTCTTTCCGTATCCATCAATCATAGATGTCCATGAAAAAACATTCCTTTCGGGCATGTGGTTGAAAACTCTTTGAGCATCAGCCACTCTTCCGCATTTGGAATACATGTCTATTAGAGCACTTCCCATTTTTATGTTGAAGAAAAGTTGAGTCTTTATCAGCTGACTTTGTACCTGCTGACCGATTTCAGGTGCTGCAAGCGTTGAACAAGCACCAACTATGCTAGCAAACGTAGAAATATTTGGTTGAAAATTCAACCTTTGCATGTCAATATAAACTTCAATAGATTTCATGGCATATTCAGATGATTTACTGTATCCTTCTATCATTGCATTGAATACTACAATATCCTTCTCTACCGTTTTGTGAAATATATGTTCGGCATCTTCCACAGAGCCTTGATTCATGTAACCGGAAATGAGGGATGTTGAACATATCACATTCTTTTCTAACATCATATCAAACACGATCCTTGCATAAGCAACCTTCCCATTCTTGACATAAGAGTCAACAAGAGCCGTGCAAAGAACATCATCCAGCTCCACATCAGATTTGAGGACTTGACCATGTACCACTCTTCCAAGATCACCGAGAGAAACATTCCCAGAGGAAGCTGATGCTTTTAAAATCATTGAAAAAGTATAACCATCAGGTTTTTCCCCAGAGCTTAACAACCAACGCACCAAACTTATGGATTCTTCAACTTGTCCATGTTTAAGGTAGCCACTAATCATATAATTATACGCAGATAGAGTTTTCTCAGGCAATCCATCAAACACCTGGCGTGCAAATCTCAAAGAATTACATTTCAGATGCAATATTAAGAGTTTGATGGAAATATTCTTGTTTGGAACAAACCCAGTTTTCAGAATGTGGGAATGAATATATAGACCATTGGAAGGAGTATCTGAATTGATGTAATGCTGTAAAGTATTGGATAGCAGTATAGTGGGAGAAAAAGAGTCTTGGGCTGGCGATAAAGTTTGTTCGGACGGGATGAGAGAAATATTTCTGTTGAGTGATGAGAAGAAGCGTGCAACTACAAAGGGCCTCCCATTTTTCATGTTCCACCGTTGAGCTGATGTTGCGTTCGGTTGGCAAGTTTGTCAGAGAAGACCCAATAGAAGCAAATCTTTCCGGGACGCCGGCGAGACTCGCAAAGGGAACTGAATTATGACTCAGCGAGACAGTCTGACCAGAAAAACTTCCGGATTCCCACTTACACTCCTACGTGCAAGAAAGACATTGGTCAACTAAAATTACCCAAAAGTTTGCGAACTACCTAAAAATCCCTCGAACATTCAAAGTAGATTAGCCCTTTCCACTCTAGCCCCTTCAACAGTTCAACGTGCTCTTCTTTTTACGGAAATGAACATAATTTTTCAAGAACCTGTATCTTTTAATAAGTGTTTACCTTCATCCAAAAAAAGGAAGTGTTTACTGTTTTTCTAGTTTTTTTTTATATAAACTAGTCATGAATAATGATTTTCTTTCTCAACCTCTACCTGATATACTGCAACTGTGATATTATTTTTTCAAAAATTAATGTAACATTGAATTCTCTCAATCGAACAATTTCCTCCCTCAAGTTGCCATCTCCCAAAACGTTGTTCATATAAACTAGTCTATGGAATATGGAAAAAGTGGGAATGTGGGAATGATAAAAATGAAAACCTTCAATGCTGATGAATAATTGTAGAATCAAGATCACTTACAACTTCAAGAATATAAGTAATAATTCAATAAGTAGATACAATCTCGTCTAATAATAGAATGCAATGTCGCGGCCATTTTCCCGCTCAAAATACCAGACCCCAGCACAAAATGGGATTGGTCAGGTCCCTCTGAAAATTCTCAACACAAACTCATAAGATTATTAAGACTATCCTCAGACTAATTTCAAATCTAGATGAGATTAGCCCTCTTAAGAAACCTAATCGTCCTACAATAATAAGGCCATATTGATTCCACGAAATCAAGGTATTTCTCCACTATCCATTCTTTCAATTTTCTTCTTTGTTCTTTGTAATCAATATCTTTTATGCTCAATATAGGCTGCAAGACAAGAGTTTGGATATCTTCTTTGATCTTGCCCCCAAAAACGTAGCTGCAGGCCAACATGCAGTAAGAGGGAAAATTCTTAATTACTTTGACAGTTTGCTTGAAGCTGAAGACATAGAGGGACCATAACTTCCGGATTATTAGAACGTAAAGAGCCACAATTAATGGCCCCACAACCCACAAAGGAGTTAATTCCTTTGAAACTTTGGCTCCGTATCTGACGTTAACAGCCAAATAGAAAGGAACACTGCAAAGAAAATATTAAATTATCGGTCACAGAAAGGACTACAGCAATATTCATATACTCTCTCTAGTCTTAAATATAAACCCCTGTTTGTAGTGTAACTTACACTACAAAAACGAGGAGTTACATTAAAAATTGGGGTATGTATTTAGGGCAGGAGGGAGTATATAACTGGCAGATGGCAAAAACATTCAGAGGATCTGAGATAAAAAAATCCTTATTTCCCAGATCCCTGGTATAGTGAAAAAAAGTGATATCCCAAAATGCAGACAGCACAACATACAAAGGAAGAAAACGGCATCATACTTACAATATCAGTAAAGGAATCTTTATTGTCTCGTCTACGGCCAGAAAATAGGTCCAAGCAACTTTCAAAATTTCGCCTCTTTCCGTACTTTGTGAGCCACCAAGAGTTGCTGGTAAAGCCCCTTTAGATAGTTCTCCCAAAATTCCTTTCACTTCTTCACTTGCTGGCTGTGTGCGCAATAATGTCAGCCAATTCTTGAAAGTTTATGAATAGCAGTTGATGTTGGAAGATTCTCATTTGAAAGGCCGTCATTTGCTTCAGAAGCATAAGAAAGTGGAACGTTTTGGGCCTTTGGA
>JANTPZ010137760.1:0-19725 GCA_025593235.1 Vachellia pachyceras
TCTGTTTGCAGAACCTGGAATTCTGTCATCACAAATCACTCCTTCATATCTGATCTTTTTAATCAACGATTCCCCTTTTTTTAAGTTTATTTACGTATATTTTCATTTACTTCATTTTTTATTTTTTTATCATTATCTTTACCATCAAAATTATCACAAATAGTTAAAATAAAATATATGAATGTCGCATTTAATAAGATTCCAAACAGTTTATCCAAATAATTTCTCCTTTTTAAAAGTTTATCCAAACAGTTTCTTCTTTTTAAAAAAGTCACTTTTCAAATGTTTATCTAAACATAAATCATGTTTCACTTTTGACTTCTATTCAGAAGTCATTTTCTAAAATAACTTCTACCAAAAAGTCACTTTTTCCACCGCTTATCCAAACGGTGCCTATAATACCTGCTAATGATAAGTGTAATAAGCAACCAGCAATTATGAATCACATACGTAATCTTCCGGGTTTGAATTGCTCATATTCGATTTGGAATAATCCACAAGCGTGGAATTGATGAATGAGAATCCGATAAGCCTGAAGAAAAGCAGTTTGGTATACATAAGCCTAACTTAAAGCCAAAAAAAAAAAAAAAAGACCTACTGGTCAGTCTAAACAAACATTGCATGACGACGGCAAGAATCAATAGACTCTGTTATTTTACAAATTCTAAAGCATGTCTTTGAAACACACATGCTATGTAAATCAAGTCCAGAAACTGTAACTCCAGAAGGTTACAGGACAATCAGACAGAACTAGAGCTATAACAGTTCCGTTGAACTGTAGTTGTATTGTCATGTCGGACTGTTATTTTGCTTCACTCCACATTCATAAACCAAGGCCAGGAAGGATACAGATATCAACTTTTTTTTTTAAACTGCTTACAGGTAACGGCCAACAAATGTTAGACTAATTGGTAAGTAATTAGATTTATAACCTACAAAATCGTAAGATCAAATGTCGCTACTCATATTAGAACCTTATTAGGCGGTGATGCATAAGTATTTATACCTGATGTTGGTGATTCTTTACAACGCAACAAAATGAGATGGAGAAGTGAGGGAGCACGTGAAGTTGGCTGGATTGTCATGTTCAAGTATGATGCGATGGCATTGTACCTGTACCATCCTGTAAGATTGGTCCACCACATGAATGGTGTAAATTAGTTTTAGGTGGCCGGAGTGAATTTTTGGATTAATTAATTGCATCGTTCAAATGTAATTGTAATAACCAACCGCATTCACATATCGTTATTAGGAAAGAATTCACGGATGAAATCTGTAGGAGCAGTAATATTATTATTAATAAGGTGCATTTGGCCTCCCCACAAGCTATCTATGTATTAGAGAAACAAATGAAACAATAAACCCAGAAAACATGTGATGAGCATGATTCCAGCCACCCAGACCATTTTTTTTATTTTATTTTATTAATCAGAGACAATCAGAGAAAACTGCCATTTGGGATATCATGTTTACGAAATCTCTCTTCTAACGGTACACTCAAATAAAAATAAAAGACATTTTGAAATTCGTAAAAAAAATTTAAAATTTGTAAATTCTTCTTAGATTCCGTAAATTCTTTTCGAAATTTGTAAACCCATTTCTCCCAATGGATTCCCAAACACACATCATTATTATTTTCAGACAACACTCAGCATAAAGACTGTAAAATTACTCGTAATTAAGTGAAAATATATGTATGTACGTACGTGGATCAAACACCCTGGTTTTGCCCGTTCCTTTTATGTATTAATTGAACAACAACTGTATGGGTCTGTGCCTTGCCCACTAATTATGACAGTTTGAAAGTTTTTTTAAGGATCCTACTTTTTCAAAACAAAAATTAATAATTTGTTGAATTCTGAGTCCTGTGTTGATAATGATAATTCATATGCCACTATTTTGAAGAATTCGTTCGAGTGATTCATGTGCTCAGTTCTACAGTGACGGAGATGTGTGGCGGTCCCAGCTCACTTAAATCTGACCTTCACAATTGCGACAACGACATAGGGACTGTCTACAAGGAATCCTCTAAACAATCTCTCAAAATCACTTCATATTTATCAAATTCTTATTTAATCGTTCTTCTAATTTAATTTAATGAATTAAGGTTTTTACTTACTAAATCGCTACGGAGATTCGAATCTTAATCTTTTATATTGTGGAGCATGGAGCCTCTTCATTAAGGCTGCTCTCCATTCCCTTTATATTTAAATTCAATGGTATTTATTTACAATATCCATTCAAATCAAATTGTGTACATATTGTATTTTTTAAAATTATGTAACCTATAAATAATTTTAAAAAATAAATTAATGAATGTGAACCAGTCCAATGTTAGGGACTAATTATAATATTTTTTTTATAATTGGTCGGTATTTGTTTCATTAATTTATTTCAATGTATACAATCAATTCCTATATTATACTTGTATAATTTTTACACTGTTTGATTTAATTGAACTTGAGGAAACATTGTTGAATATATTTAAATGGAAAGGTTGAGGACCCAAGCTTCGTACTGTGAGGGTTTAATTAACTACTTCTATCATATACAATTTTTGTTAGTAATTGTTATCATCATTTAATTTGATTTAGAGTTATTATTTCCTTCAATCTTTAATACATGATCCACTTTAACAGAAGAATCAAATTAAAAGCAAAACTTATATTGAGAATAGGAGGGAATATTTATCATAATACGCCATGATATATAGTGTCCGTTTAAAAACGCGGTAGAGATGTACTTTACACAAGTTGAGATAAATATGTGGAAGTGATTATATCGTTTTGCGGAAAAACATTGTTAAACATACTTTTAAAGAGTAAATTAGATTTTCCAAACAAGCACACGACAGTATTTGAATTGAAATTCATAGATATGAAGGATATTCTTTTTACCTCTATCCCTTGGTAGCTTTTAATGAAAAGTATGATTGGAATTGACTTGAAAATGTGCACTGCCCTCCTTTTTAATTGATTTTTCCCTAAAAAAACACTGATTTGATATATTGATTTATAATTCAATATTTATCTAACAATTTGTGGTTAAAGCTCTTTTCATACTAATTACTCTTAATTAGCTTACTGGCCTCGGATCAATATATAACATATATTTCCTTCGGTTTATAATATCTTTAACTAATTCATCATGACCAATAAATGGTAGTTAACTCATTAGATACATTATAAACTAAAAGAATTTTTCAACTTTACTCAAATTAAATGTGATTTTAGAAGAAATGGAAATGGTTACAAAGATAAATTGACAAAAATATGCATTAATTGATCTCAAATTAACTTATATTGCAGTTAAAACATTTTTTTAAAAGTGTCTTATTATAAATCGAAATAAGTAAGCAGTGCATTTTTTTATCGATGTACTATTTATCACTTTTTTTTTATTCCATAGGCAGGCATTGCGCATTTTTCCAAATGTTCGTATGTTTATTGAAGGTTATCTTTTAATATCTATGTGTATGGAAGGTTTCTACTTTGGATGACGAATTAAAATGAATTTGCTGATAATTAATCACTATCAACATATATTATATTTATTCATTTTGCATTATTTATAGATTATAAATGGTATAAACTATATTAAACTCTCAATAAATCAAGGAATTTAGATTTGTTCAATATCTAAATATTAAATAAATGTTCAATCCATGCTGTGTACGATTCGAGATGAAAGGATAATGCTCATCATTTATATATGCTGATTATATGATTAATTGATCTGCTTATTTACATGGTAAATTAAATGTGGTAAACAAACTATCCTTTGGCACGATATACGTCAAACAAAAATAATTACATTTGATATATTATCGAATGCTAAATATGAGTACTTTTACCGGTAAAAATTTAAATTTTAAATGATCTCATTGTGAGAAACTAACAATTTCCATTGAACCGAAACTCTTGATAGTAGTAGTAGAAGATAAGGAAAGCCACGAGATGAGCGTTTTAACATGGAAGAAAGATGATCTTCATAATTTGTCATGCTATTTAATAAAAATATATATAATTTATACTAAATACATCCATGAAAGTTGATATTGCAATACATTTTACATCGATCAATTGCATTGTTTATTCGGAATTGTACCAAATGAAGTCTACCTTTTTCCATCACATACAACTTTCGTAAAGATGGGAAGAACAGTTAAAGCACAGAATATCTATATATGATGGAGAGGACGATTCTTAATGGATCTGCGTGTGTGAATTCACAAAAATGTTATTTTAAAAATGATTATTATATGAGCCTAAGAAGAATATTGAGGTACACATAATACAGGCTGGTGGCCCCATCGAGGTTTGAACTTATTACAGATAGCGAGTTTTCATCATCCCTGCTGAACACAAGTATATATGTATCTGAAATGACAGCAGCAACAAGACTTTAAAATCATGTTTGAGAGAGAGAGAGGGTGGATTATTTAGTCTTCATAATATGTTTCTGATTTGCACTATTTATAATTTATAAATGGCACTTTATGACATTTTAATATTTTATATTGTTGATTGATATATTAATGTAACATAATTATTAATATATTAATGTAAATTATAAAATTTATAGAAAACGTCAAATTAATCAGAAACAACGACTCATCTCAGACATTCCTATAATAAGTAAAATTTATGAAGATGTCCTTGCACTGCATTGTGACATACTGCCATCATAACTCCTCCCATTATATTCACCAAAAAAAAAAAATTGTCCCATTGATTGAAAGAGGGAGGAACCTAGGGTTTGAGGATCACTTGGAACAGTATCGTTTTTACAGCTAAGCTCCTGGGTTCAACCAATGGGAATACACAGAAAGCAAAACTCTCAACCAATAAAGCAATAAAGTGGAGGGCCATGTCATCCCCACCCCCTTCCTTGTGTCTGTGTATATAAGCACCTGACCTTCTCCTGTTTTCATCCATGTGGCTTCCCTCTTTCTCCTTTTGTTTCTCCTGAGGATTTAGATCCCATCTCAGGTGTTCTGTTACATACTCATGTATGTAATGTACTCCTTTTTCCTTCAGATTCTTTCCTCTCTTCTTCAATCATGCACATATGCGTATGTATTTTTGAGTTAGGTTTTTGCTTAATGATTTCCTTCACAATTGAAATATTTCAGAGATTTCCTCCCTTTCCAGTTTTCCTTAGCTAGAAGCTTACATGGAGATTTGTCCAAGTGGAGCCCTTTTGCTTCAAATCCCCCGGCCAATCCGAGAGGGATCAATGTTATTCGGGTTTTATTTTGAAAAGTGGAAACTGGGTTTCTTATATCCTTCATCTTCTTATCTTATTGCAAAAGATTTTTCTTTTAATTGGCCAGAATATTGTTAACCATCTTTTTCAGCGCACACAACTAGGCTTTTCTCTGAACAATGTAGATTTCGAACAATGTGTTTCCCGGAAAATCCCTCTGGTTTTTTCTGCATTTGTTCGTCATCGATCTTGATTCTAATACCCCGAAAGAGCAAGATTTTGAGGGACTAAAAAGGGAAGATAAGGAGTTTGGCTTTTCTTTCGTACGTTGCTCATCAGAAATCGCTTCTTTTTTTTTTTTCTACTTAATCTCTTCCTTTCCCCCCTTTAATTACTTTCTGCTATCTTTCTCTCTCGTGTTGTTGCTTCTTTTTTCTAATCTGTGTCTGCGGGAGACTATTTTCAGCGACCCACAAGGCTTTTTATAGTTCCCTTTTCTGGCCATACATATATATAATGATTTGGATTCGATTCGATGATGAGATTGGCAATCCCGTGGATGGATATTTTCTTTTTTTAGGGTTATTATGATTGCATGGGCAGAGATTGGTCCAGACTTCAGTCGTTGTTTGCAGATGTAGCATCATCAAGATTCACATGCAAATACAACCAAGTGGAGGGAAGAAAGTGAGATATATATATATATATATACCGTGAATGATGATGTATGGACGCAATCTTAATTATCATCATCATCATCATCAAAATCTCTGCATCTATAAGCCACATAGTTTCTTTCAGGAGTGAGAATCTTGATGATGCTGCATCGGCCATTAACGACTTTGTAAAAAAGCCCAAAAAAAAAACCCAAACCTTTCATCAGATACTACTGTCTGCTTTGCACAGTGAAACAAACAAAAGCCAACAGGTCGCTCCTCTTTCTCTTTCTCTTTCCTTCTACTTTCCTATGGCTGTTGTTGTTAGTTGTTGTTTTCAGGTGGGTCTCTTACCATTATTTAATTATATTGTGATTTTTATTTTATGCAGAAATATTAACAATCTCTCTAGATCTTTCGCATGTTGCAGAGGAAATCCTAGTTTATCAAATACATATTTGAGGCTGTGTTTGAGCGGTGGTTAGGTCCTTTTGCTGCTGCTGACTTCACTACAGATCTATGCATATGAATATTCTTTTCCAGCGCAGTTCATGACTTCATGCTTTAATGTTGACTGAAAATGGTATCTTTTTTTTTTTTTTTCACTTTCTCATCCAGATCTATCTACTATCTCAATCTAGACTCAGAAATAGCTCTCAGATTTGGGTTTTAAACATATAGATATGTATGTAGCAGAGAATCACAGTCGTCAATCTGGGGCTTTGGGTCCTATATGGATATTATATGGTTAGAAATTGGAAACATCCTCACAAGTGGGTGATATATATATATATATATATATGAGAGGAATATAATGAAGGAGATCATTGAAATTGAAGCTGGCTTCGGAACTTGGATTATGCCAAAAATGAAGAACATTTTGTCTTACTTCTACGGGGAAGGGGGTCATGAGTCATATGAGAGATCTGTGTGTTGCTGATGGTGGACCAACCGATGCAGATAGCTGGGGACATCTTACAAGTTGTGGCATCGATATATACTCTATATATCCTTTATTTATTAATATTCCCACTCGTATTTCAGCCTTCTTATTTTTGTTTGCACATAGATATATAGATATAACTGAAGAAATTATTTAGATAGGAAGATATTTTCCCGATTTCTGCTTCATTCATTGTTCTTCATAATAGTGTCCACATTAAGATGAACATTTATGTCCAATTAGGGTCTGTTTGCTTATGGAAATAGAGATGAGAATGGATCTTATATGAATTTGGCAGCAGTTAAGCTAATTATCATACTATGTTCAGCATAAAAATAATGCAGTTTTGTCATATCTGAGCTGGTCGACCGTTCTGCTTGTGTTGCTGCTTCATCACAAGTTATAACTATAAATGTTACTGTAATTTTATTTTTGTTACAAACATAATAAAGGAATTAGACATGAGATATATTATTCTTGTGAACTCAATGAGCTTAATTAATTTGGTTGGCAGGCATAGATATAGGTGTATTGTGTTCTTGTCCGATTCTGAGTCCAGCTTGGCAATTGTTTCTGATTACATGCATGTTTCTGTAAATCAGTCACTCAATGTTATATGATCAAGACACCTCCATGCAATTTTCTTATTTGCTTTTCCACGCTATTTGTACTGCTCTAATCTTCTTTTTCACATATACAATAACTTGTGTGAAAGTTGTGTTGTACACACACACAACTACTGTTTAGGGTTTGGACCGCATGTATAGATTAATGCTCATCAAATGTATGAGACATAATCGATCGTGCCGTGAATCTTCCTGTAATATTAAGTGTGGAGTGAAATATTCGATGCATTTTTCACATCTCAACTATGAATCCTGCTGCTGCCATCCATATTTCGCTTCAATCGGAAGTAGCAGCATTAGATTTGGTATAAATAGTGAATATTCATTTAGACATGAAGTTATATATTAAGACGTCGAAGCTATTTTTTTTTTTGCTAGTACATGTATTTTTCTATTGGAAATAATGACGTTCAAGGTATAATTAAGAATTGAATGTAGGCATCTCTTATAATGGAGATTTAAACTTTGAATCATTGGAAAATGCTAACCGTTTCTGCTATACAGTTGTGATCTCAAAGCTGTATTGATTAAAAGCTTGGAATGGCATTGTCGATTGGGCCAGCCTTAATATGTCCAAATCCATACGTTATTTCATGTGCATTGTGATATTGTGTAGGTTTTGATCTAGCTGATGGGATTAAGCTCTAACAACATCAAGAACCACGGTTTTAACCCTTGACTGAGATATGTCTATATATAATACCCAATAGTATTTCAAATATAACGATCTTCAATAAAAAGATACCTATGCTTATAAAAAAATGATGACATACATTGTGGAACAACGTGGGTGGAGCCATCAATCCAAAATCTATCATCTAAATGTGCCTAAGCTCCTTGATTCTTAAGTGGGTCTAATTTCAGTTGTGTAAAATAATTTTATCGATGAGCAAATGTATTCAACTTTA
Organism: Vachellia pachyceras; assembly: GCA_025593235.1. Lineage (NCBI taxonomy): Eukaryota > Viridiplantae > Streptophyta > Magnoliopsida > Fabales > Fabaceae > Vachellia > Vachellia pachyceras. The sequence goes on from JANTPZ010137760.1 coordinate 8,342, forward strand.
CACATGATTAAAGATATAATGCATATAATTGAAGGAAAGTTATATAAATGGTACATATTTAAGTAATTTTTCTTACGTTAAAAAAACGTATTTCTTTTAAAGTAAAAAGGAATATGCACGCCTTATAACTTAGTAGGATGGAAGAGTTTGAATAAATTAAATGTTGCGGGTTTATTAATTTTGTGTGGAACTTTGAACAATTAGAGCCTTCCTATTATAATACTAGTAATAAAAAGAAGTAGATCACTCAAAATAAAAAAAACGGCAATAGACATGTAACAATCCCATGCTGAAAAAGTAGTGAATTCAATGACTGTGAGCATTAAAGGCAAAGTTAAGAATGAGGAGCGCAATACTATACTGTTGAAGGGCGTTTTGGTCCTGAAAAGTTCTGAAATAGATTCGTCACTCCCTCGATCTAAGTAATATCTCAAATAGGATTAACTCTGTTGAAAGGACAGATTTGCTTTAGGGAAAAAAAAGATGCAAGTCCACTGCATTAATTCTCACACCCATGTTCTTGTTCTTTTATTGGGAGAAATGGCGATAAAACCCCAATTGAAAAATTAATTATAAAATAGGACCTTCTACACATATGAAATTGAGTTTTCACATATGTAACTGAGCTTCTATATATGTAATTGAGCATGTTTCATTCTCTAATTAATTCCCTAATGGAGGATTTATCCCCGATTCTCCCTTTTCTTCTTATGTAATTCAATTATATATATATATACATATGATAATGCCGGCTAGGCTTACACAGAGAGAACAAATTATTGCAGTAGCATCAAACTTCTCTCTTGAACCTCATTTTAAGGTTTCAAACCTTCAATTAAATATAATGTCAGTACCTGAGTTATGTTTAGGAAGGAAAAAAAAAAAAGGCACAACAGCTTTTATTGCCCATTCACTGCTTTTCTTCAAGGGCACATCTGGAAGGCAAATGAGAATTCTTACTTGTTCATTGCTTTTCTTAATTACTGTGCAGAAACATTAAACACAAAGCGGAGCGAGCATATTTTTGAGATAATTAAAGAAAAATAACATTGAAAGATAAATAAAGATGACAAATTTACCTAATCCTAGATTAAATCATGGATTTCGAAATGTGGTGAAAATAAAATATTTCCTCTTACTATAAAATGTTAAATTCTCTAACTGTGAATTTTTATAGCCTATACTAGAGTTGCAATTCTTTGAATTGAAGTTGCAATCGGAATTTTTAAATGGGGACCCCTTTCAAAAAATTTTGATTACAACTTCAATTTAGGGAATTGCAACTCTAGTATAGGTAATGATAAGTTACAGTTAGAGAATTTGACATTTCAATTTTTCAATGATGGAACTTACAAAGAAATGGAGACTTCATTTCAGAAACTTCAATTGCAACTTTAGTTAATGGAATTGCAACTTAAATATAAGCAGTAATAATTCAAAGTTAGGGATTTTGCCATTTCAATTTAGGAAATTACAACTCTAATAGGCAATGATAGGTCATGGTTAGGGAATTTGTCATTTCAATTTTGAAAACCTATAACTTACAAGGAAATAGGGACCACCTTTCAAAAAATTTTGATTACAACTCTAATATAAATAATGATAATTCACAGTTTAGGAATGTCATTCCAATTTTTTAACACCAGGATTTGCAAGGAAATGGTGACTTCCTTCCAAAATTTCGATTAAAACTTCAATTTAGAGAATCACAACTCTAATATAAGTAATGATAAATCACGATTAGGGAATTTGTCATTTCACGATCAGGGGAAATGTTGTATTTTCATCACACTTCCAAACCTTTGTTTGATCTAATGATCTTATATGGGATTAGGTAAATTGGAGACCAAATTCTTTAACAAATGAACATCTAATAATCATCATGACAGTGGTATTCATATCAAATTATTAACCCATATTAATTTCAATCAAGACAAATTCGCAGTGCATCATTAAAACATATATATATATATTCAAACGAAAGCTGCATTATTATAAATCATATTGACGGGTTAAAACCTCTCATTTTGAAAACTGTCCTTTTACCCTTCTTTTTTATATTCTTGACCCTCTTCCATTTCATCAAATCCTTCTCCCCCCACAAAACAATAAAGTAGTGGTAAGTAAGTTATTTATAATCTTTTAATGAAATGAAGGAGTCTCAGGAATAGAGAAGATGATGGTAAGAGAAGACTAAAAAAATGGAGACTAATGACCCAATTAAGATATATTGCTATAGTGCATTGCATCGTATTCAACCATATTTAGAATGTATTTTGTATCTTCATGCCCGTTTAATAAAGTGGTGGAAAAGTACTTTTACTATTTTCAAGGTAAATGTATGAAGAAGGTTATCTCGTTTTATGAAAAAATACTGTTGAATGTGTGTTTGGGATGTTTAGAAGCTTTATCAGACACCCGGATGCAATACTCTTTCACATTCACTCTATGTTGTACTGGCACTTCGAAGAAAAAGGGGAGACGTTTGTATTGTTTTGAATATATTTAGTATGATACACCTATTATAACAAAAGAAAAATTATAAATTTATTTTGTTTTTATTGGTAACTTGCCAAAAAATATAAAATTTATTATATCCAATGCATTGCATCATATTCGACATGTGGTAAAACAGACCAATCTAACAGGTTATGGACTGATCCATCGGGGGTCAAGCTAAAAGATCAACATGTTGACGAGCTGATAATTATCCTACTCAGTCCACCACTTTTTTTTTCAAATTTTTTATACGTAATATTTTTCCAATTTGAAGTATCTTTTTTATTTTTTTAATACCTAAAATAAAATTTTCTTTTCACAAATTTAATTTATAAAAATATATTATAAATTGAATATAAAACATTCAACTCAATTTTCAAACAATATAATTTACACATATATAATACATTTTATAAAGTTGAATTCAAATGTTACAATTCAAATTAAATATAAATAAAAAATCAAGTGATAAAAAATCATTCAATATTAATTAAGTTTAAATCATGATTAGAAGTTGTTCATATATTTTTTAAAAAAAGATTTAGCAAATTAACAGATTTGATATGCCATGTCACCGTTAAGTCAACTCAACCCACCACCTTGACCTGTGAACTCAACCGTATTACCGACTGAGTCCATACCATTGCAAGATATCACTAAATAGGAGCTTAGAAAAGTGAGAGCTTAAGAGTAACATATAACTCAATTCCCAACTTTTTACTCAAAACATTGATTGAGCACCCCTCTCGCCTTTAATATGGAAGCTAGGGTGGGAACATGTTTCAATTGGTGCGCTTGCTTTTGCATCTCAAAGGCACGAACTTGATTCTGCCGGTTCTGACCATGCCAATACACAGCAAAATCTCACTGCCATGATTACTTCTTGTTCAACATTTACATCAAACCCCAGGAAAAAACAGTAAAAAGGGGACTTTTTTTAAGGATCACTATACATACAGATAGGACATCGAAGGATGCGTAGATGGTACTGTTACGAGGCCAAACGGGAAGAAAAAGGGGGTGGTTAAGACTAGTGCTACCTTTGGGGAGCACCAGAAAGGATGGGATCAATTATTGCCGAAGCATACTTTTTCAAAGCAGGAATACTAAGAGAACGTTTTCTCAATTTGAATTTGCCGGGATGTAGCCTCCTCTCACCGTTTTCCATGAACAGAGACGAATAAGAGCACAAGGACTCGGGCACCGGCCCACTTCTAGTTCTGAGGTAGAGACCATGGTTTTGACGATCCTCATTTTCCAGTACTCTACTTCTATGGTTCCCGTGGCCAAGCTTCTCCCTAGATGCTTCATCGTCGCCAGACCAATAGCCAATTTTCGGCACATCTTCCATTGCCAAATCATCATACTCTTCATCGGACTTCGTAGATTCCTCATCGACTGAGCCTACCTGCACAGCAATGGAAAAGTATACATGACTACGCATCGGTTTTATGCTACATATTGTAGCTTAGACTTGGATCCGTCCATTTGGAGTTTGAACATTGTCACAATTTCACGAGTTAGGAAAGGCAGCTGATCTCATTGCTACAACAAGATCAGCACGGATCAACACCCACGTCAGCTCATCTCCACACTACAAACTCAACAACATTAATAAACACATGACCCGACCATCAGAATCCTCATGCGACAAAATTGCAGGCAATGATTATCTAAAAGCAATCGTAAGATTTGGAAACCATACAGGCTAATTCTTTAAAACTGCAAATTTCATATCTTTAAAACTACAAGCTGATTCTACCTCATCAATATGGACTCGTGTATCACCATCATCGCTGAAATCCTCATCGCTGCCCACCTCGGGTGGATCATCAATCTCTTCATCACTGCCATGGACTGACAGCTCCTCCATAAGCTAAAAAGGCACAGCAAAAATTTATCAGAGGTCACATACAAAAGAATTCAGAGAATTGAAATTTTTATATTTATTTACCATTGACATGAAGCAAATGATTTAATATCCAAATAAGAAGTCACCTAAAGTGGTAATCAAGTTTACCTCCTTTGCAGGTCCATCAGAAAACCTTGGTGAGCTGCAGCAAGAGGACAAATATCTACTACCGGTATCAGTCCCATCAGCCCTTGACTCATCAACACTTCCAGCACCACTAGTACCACCATCACTAGGCCATGCACTGATCCCATACAAACCAAACTGAAGATTTACAGGTTCAGCTGTGCCAATCATCAAAGGTTCATGCATCGGACAACCTATGCCATGCCCTGATCCATCACCCCATACTGGGTTCCCATCACGGTCAACGGCATTAACAGGCCAAACCTTTGCCACAGACCCATCCGTATTAAAAAGGGCCATCAGATGCCTTGAAGAACCTTGTCTCTGGATCAACTGAAACATTCCCTTCGAGCTCAAAGAATTCACGGCACATTGATTTCTATATTCCTCGTCAACAACAGTAACAGTATTTCTAGTAGGATCATAGAGTAGTTCCCCAGCTTCACGCCTGCGAAGACAGCTGTACACAGTTGCATGGATGGCAGCTACACTCTTGTCGACATTAGTATTATTTATTTTTGGAACTAAATGCTTGTCAGCACGCTTACATAGGTAATCCTGGATTGTTCTGATGTTTCGTATATACTTTACATATCTATTTCTTGCTGGGTCCAGAGTCATATACTTTGCACGTACAGCAAATCGTTCCAAATGCTTATCCTCATTTGTAATGTATATCATGAACGGTATGATAGAAGGATGTTTCTTCATTAGTCCCATCTGTTTCATAGTTTGCCACTGTTATCATCAATTAATATATATATATATATATATGAAACATGATAACATGCGAATAGGAAAGAATAAAAAAAGGACCCGGTAAAGAAAAATAACATACAACAAAGTTGAGGCTCAGGTGAACACCCTCAACAACAACAGATTCTTTCCGTTCTTCCCAGGCAGTGATTAACCTATCAAGACTGTCAATCACCATCTCACTCTGTGCCTTGAATCCTTCAATAGCCATTTGTTTTGGATTTAGCAGTTCTGTGTTCGTAGGACCATCTGGCATCATCCCATCAGATTTCCTAGAATTATCATCCTCATTTACTTCACCCTTGGGAAGTGAATGTGACACACCAGCCAATTTTTTGGCTTTCCTCCTAGCCTTTGCTTCAGCAACAGCAATAGGATCCAAGCACTCGCCTGCATGGTAGGTAGAAGCCCATAACAAGGGATTTTCCTTCTCGTTGACAAAACTTCTCATCATGTGCCTGATGGAGTCTGTGGACACCACTGTTGTGATTCCCAGCCTACTACCCTGAAGCAAAGATATAAATAGTACTTTAACTTCTTGAACGACAAGGTCATAGGATATCAGTTTCAACATTATTATTCGCTACAAGTTAAATATCCTACCACAAAACAAGTAAAACTGGCACTACATATTCGTAATTGCTAAAAAACAACTACTTCGCAATGCAAAGATACCAGCAATGCAGACAAAGTAGATTTGCCACAGCCACTAGTGCCACATAACAGAATTGTCACAGATTCCTTCCGTTCTCGAATTCTGCACTTAAAAAAATCATAGTTAATTGGTGGATGAACAAGATAATATGCTCATCATCAATCACCATTATAAAATACAGCCAAACTGCAGCTTGATAAAGACATTGGCACACCGCTTCATATCAAAGCACACCATGTTAATTAAACAAAAACCTTATGAAGCACAGACAGACATGGTAGTAATCAGCTCATCATCAATCACCAGAATAAATACAACAAAACAGCAGCTTGACATAAACATTGGCAAACCGCTTGACATTAAAGAACAAGTTAACTAAACAGAAATCCTTAAGAAGCATGGACAGACATGGGATAGTAACCTGGAGGCAGGATACAAAATGAACATTGTGACACAACATCTAAAGAATAAAGGTGGTTTTAGGAGTGCTGCAATATCTGCAACCCAAATGCCTTTCCAGAGTTGGTGCTATTGTGCCTCATAACTTCCAAAACAAATTTGAAGGGAACTTCAAGTGTCTATATTTTAGATGTAGTGAATAAAATCAGAAATGGAGACACAAAAACACATACCAGAAACAAGTTGGGAACCCTTTGACCATGTAACCATAATAAAATCATCTTGGTAATAATTTAAAAATTGCCCCGGTCTCCCTCCAACAATTTCCTAGCAAGCTTATAACCCAGATATAACATAAGCCAAAAGCTGCAACTTAGAGTATAGAGATGTTGAATTCAGATTTAAGGACGAGACTGTGCATGTTTTGGTGAAATGAAGATCGATACATGAAGCCTATCTTGGAACATAGAACAATGGATCCACTGGTCACTGTCGCCAGGCATAGTTCTCCCTTTAATGGCTAGAAATGTCTCACTTAAATTCCAGAAAAGCATCCAAAGAAATTTAGAGCTGGGTGAACCTGACGGAGTTTTAAATTCAACAATCTAAATGAAGCTAGGTTTTCAAACACCATCTACTGTTCCCAAGCAGATTATCATAACAAGGTAAAGTGGCTTAATCATTTGAAACCCCTTAACACTAAGTATGCCACTAAATGAGTCAGGCTGAAGTCCAGAAATTCACAGTCTATCACTGAAATGTTTATAGGGGTTTAAATTCAGGTAACAACCAAAGGAGTAAACCTAAAACATATACTGTAACACAGGCCAGTCTCTGTAAAAGCATCATACTAACATAATTATTGCAATAAAATACATTCTGGACCAAGAATATGCCCAGTCATCGTAGACTACTTTAAATATAAATTCCATTGATCAAAGAAGCGGCAGTAATCAAAACCATTTCCCCCCATTCTCTTCAGTATACTGCAGATCAAAATAGTCCCCAGAAAGGCAGTAATTCATGTCATACTTGCATGCTAGAACCAGATCTGCTCTCTGGTTGGGTCCCATGTACTTGTACTCAGCCAGAGCTGCACAGACAATATCTAAAAAAGTGTCCCTGCGAACAACTGCAGTTGTGCGCCTTTTGTACAACTCATATAGTGTACTCTTAATTCTATTATCTTTACCAAAGAATGGGTTGTTCTGCACATCTACTTTAGAACCAGCATTATGACCACCTTCTATCTCAAAATTTTCCTCAGCCGCATCAATTCCTGATGCTAAAATTCCTTCAGGCAGCAAGGTATCAGGAAAACTTTCACTCCTTGTGAGTTCAAACACCCTTTTACTGATCTGGTAATAGAAAAGCACATTTAGAATTCTTATGCAGACAATGTGTCACATTTGCTAAAAATTATGATGTGAAAATACCAATAGAAAAGACCAGACTTGAGCATTCTAGTCACTCAACCATGTGAAACAATCATATATAAAAAATAAGCAAAGGAGATTGAAGATAGAATACTCATGCTAAACTCTTTGATCACTTTAAGACGCACAATGTCAAAAGTCAAGACATTTATCATCATGCCAACAGGCATGAAACAATGAGAGCCAAAATCATATACAAACGTAAGAAGGGCAACATAGAAGGTCAGAAAACGTTTGCATTTCCCCATAGAGAAAAGGGGGGGCGGAATCCCGATGCTCTAGGTGTTAAACGCACTGAGCCTGGAACTGGAAAAACACAAAATGGAAGGCTACGAAGCAGATCGTTCTGTTAGGTAACATGATAAAAAAAAAATCTACACAATTAGGGGTAAATTATCCACTGATCTAACTTCTGAACAATTATCGGGATACGTAAAGTCTAGATCAACGGCATTAAAATGCCCTCAAACGCAGCACAAATCTCACGATCTTGTTCTAATGCATGAGGACATCGTTAAAGTAACACAAACAAAATGATTCAAACAGGATGAAAGAAAGCGTAACATACTAACACTTTACAGCATCAACCAACACAGAAAGTTTTTTTTTTAATCTATTAACTAAACTGTTGACTTGAAAGAAGGCATACCTTAAAGGCATGTCGTGCTTTACATCCCATGAGCTGCAAAGTGCTCTGCAGAACAGGGCGTGTATACCGAAATGACTCCTTGCCCTTCTCTTTCTGCTCATCCTCGTCAACCACTACGATATACAGCACTTTCCCAACCTCAGCCATCCCTGCACATTCGTATGGCACAAACATTCAGAGAAGGATCATGGCCAGCTTCCATCGCCAGCAAAATGACGCGGACCGATATGGGGGGGGGGAATAAAATGCACGACATTTATGCGTCGTGGGCCCCTTGGAACTCGTTTTTTCTTTAAAAAAAACAGAAAACTTACAAAGAACGGTGGAGGAGGAAAAAAGGAAAATCCCGAAAAAACGGACGCTTAACTGCAATGTGGCGTTCCGGAGCCGGCGAATGAACAGAAAAAGCGGGAGCAGAAAAGGATTTAGGATTGAGCAATAAAAATCCCGGGAGGGGGGATCAAGCAGATTCCGTTAAAGAAAAGAAACGCCGAGAAACGAACCACTTGAGGAAATCAGAGAGGAGACACTGAGATTTGGACAGCGTTATGATCCACCATTTGCTGGTTTGAGCGAAGCGATCTCAGCATTCTTCGGATCTACCAGGACTCATCTAGTTTTCACTCTCCACGTATAAAAATTTGCAGGGCCGGAAATGACGGATTTCGCCTTTGGAGGGTGCGAGAAATTCAACTGCCGCAAAAGGTCGCGCCAAATGCTATCGAATGGAACCTAGGCCTATGTTTGAAACTAATTTTTTTTCGATAATACATTTTTAGAGGAGGAATGTATTTTAAGGTTTCTAGAAATATTTGGTAACTCGGGGAAAATGCAAGATTGAAAAAAGCTTATTTTATTTAACATGCATTTTAAATTGTGACATTAACATTACAAGTCGTAACTTAAAAATTTAAAATTATGATCTAGATGTGAAAATTTTAAATCACGATCTGGTACATTAAAAGTTGCGATCTATATATGTTAAAGTTATTATCTGGGGCATTCTAATTACTTTTTATTATTTTATTTTTTTCATAACTTTATCATAATATAAAATAAAAATATGTGTGTGTATTATTGAATAAAATCCATTTTTTCCGGAGTGGTTGACTCTGTAATTAAAGGGAAAAGGGGGGTTTTCATTATGTGCATGGGCAGCATAGAATGTCCAAATGAGTAATTATTTTTATTTATATTTTTTTGAAGTCATGAACCCAGCGGCGTGGGTGATGGACCCTACTAAAATTACGTGATACCTAAATGGATATACAAAAATAAAGCGTAAATGAACGACTGGAAACGATGAGGTTGACGAAGGAGGAGCTAGTTGAATCTTGAATGGACCCAATCAATTTAATACGGACACGACTGTTTCAAACCCTTATTTTTCAAGTGTTATTCATCCCCTCTCTCTCTCTAACATGCATATTAGTTAATAAGATTAATTAATACTAAGATATTAAAATTCTCATGTTGTAGAGAATAACAATTGGATGATGAAAAACAAAAGGTGAAAAGCAAGGATGAAGCGTGGATTTGAGATTCAACATATATAAAGCAATCCATATAGTTTTATATTCACACACACAGTGCTCATCATGGTTAATATAGGGGACCAATCCGACTCTGAGTGTGTTTGGAAATTCTGTTGGAGAAAAGAAGTTTACAGATTATGATATATTTTACAGATTTCAATATGGTTTGACGGATTGTAAGATTATTTTTATATATTTCAAGATGGATTTTACAGATCTCGAAATAGTTTTATATATGTATAGTTGGGAGAACGGTGTTCCTAGTTAAGGACGGAAACATGGCCTTCGACGGTGGCGACGTTTCCTCTTGAATGTATATTGATTTGCTTATTTTATTATTTCCCAATTGTTTATATTAATGAAAGAAACGTACAACCTTATCGCCTCCCCTTTTGGACCTTTTCCTTTTTCATTATTATTAGGGAGCGAGGGTCCATGCATCGGGTGAAAAAGGTGATTTGCCGACTGACCTTTACGGAGAAGCGTGATATTTGTGTTTGTTTGGATTTCTAGTTACGCAAATTGGGAGAAAATTCTTCAGACTCCATTTGATTGAGTTTCTGATAAATTTAAACGCATGTTCAATAGTATTTTTTTATAAAACGAGATAATTTTCTTCATATATTTTCTTTAGCTTATAACAATTAACACTTCTCTATTGTTTTCTCAAACAAGCCCTCCTACATGCTTATCTCAAGTTCTGTAAAATCACTTCTTTCAACGTATTCTCATACATGTACGTTATATTATTATATATTGTTGTGATGATGAGGGTATTTTTAAAAAACTGACAATATCCGTTATGGGACGAGTCTTGCGCATTAATTATCCTCTCACCATCTTATGATTTAAGAGCAGCAGCAGCCTACAACTCCATGAGTAACGACCGACCAACCGATCGAAGTTAATTATGGAGAGAAAAGGATGGATGTGGTCGTCATTAGGAGGGTTCGTTTTCGTTGACCTTGACTTGATCTGTGAACGTGAATGGCGTGGTTTTGGGTATGATTGAGTCGGAGAGTCCGATCGTGCATACCACTTGAGATACATTTCAAGTTCCATAGCTCCCTTTTGTTTTTGTTTTTATCAAAACGCACAAATCCAACCAATACGACACGTCGTTTAAACCGAATGAATGAATGAGTGTTTAATTTCCCTAAATAGAATTCGGGACATCCATGTGCAGTGTTTGACACGTAATATAAGTAGGCTGGCTTAGATTTGGAAGAAAGTGGTGTGGCAGCCCCTTGTTTTAAGGTCGTAGTAATTGCGTGGTGACAGAAGCAGAGCAAATATTGGCAAAATTCTAAAGGTAGAGTATCTTTGGTTGGCGATGCTGCATTATTGGCTGTGGGCAGCCCACTTTCTTTACGATTCCATTCTATTCTATTCCGCCACAGAAACAGAGAGAGAGAGA
>JANTPZ010137761.1:0-23395 GCA_025593235.1 Vachellia pachyceras
AGGAGTGAACCAACAACCTCTTATTATTGGTGATAACCATAAGCTGCAGGTGTTGTTCTTCTACTCTTGCATGAATAAGGAAGTTTCTGGTCTATTGGCCTTAGAATAACCTTCTGTATTTTCTATTATCTATGGTCATGGTCATTGTTCCTGCAATTTTCAACTTGCTTAGGCCTCGAATTTAATGTCCCTTTAGAAAATATAAGTTAATCAATGTATATAAAATAAGATTTATAGGAAGTTGCGCAATTCAGAAGCTATGAACAGTGTAGTTTACCTCATTTTCTTTGCAAAGGATGAGGCCCATAGTTCTGTTTTGTCTAATGGCATTGTGCCTTTTTTACATTGCTATCCTGCTTGAGCTGAATATATTAATTTGCCCATAATGTGCAACCTGGATATACAATTCACACCTTTATAGAACATTCTACAACTGCTATGTCATTAGATGTTCATCCAAATAAGGATGATCTGATCTGCTCATGTGATGGTGAGATACGTTATTGGAGTATAACCAATGGGAGCTGTGCTAGAATCTCGATGGTAGAATCTGAGTTATTATTTTTTTTTATGCGCATGGCATTATTTTTATCGTTGTTTATGGGTTTACCAGGGTTTTCTGCACTAAATATTATCTTCCTGAATAGGGTGGCACTGCCTAGATGAGATTTCAACCTTATATGGGGAGGTACCTCGCTGCTGCTGCAGAGAATGTTGTCACTGTACTTGATGTGGAGACAGATGCATGCAGATATTCATTGCAGGTTTCATTTTCGTGATATAAGATGCATTTCATTATCTTTTACAGAAAAAATGTTAATCAATCAAGCATGCATTTTTGCTTGAGTCATTCTAGGGAAGAGACATTATTATTAGAGTTTCGGTCGGAACCTCATACTTCTCTGCAGTGTGCCAAAAGGAGAAGAGACAAAAGATGGACCGGAAAGCTTCTCTGCAGTGTGCTTCTATTTATCAAATGCATACAAATTCAAAGTTCATTTTCCCGAAATGCATACAAATTCAACTTCTTAAATGAATTGGAAGTTGATGTAACAATTATGAATTATAAGCTTCCCGTGCGGGGAGCACTTCTAGTTAATGAAAAATAACGAGAAGCAGATCTAAAAAAATTGAAAAGCTACGCAAAAGCAACTAAAGAGAGTTCATCGGCATAGTACCAGCAGAGTGAAAGCCGTTGTGAAGACCAAGCAAAAAGAAGAGAGGAACAAGCATGGAAAGGATAACAAGGCCCAGTACTCCAATTACCAGTCCTTTCCATCGTCTTTTCGAAGGGTAGGCATATGAATGAATCCCGCCCAAACCCCCAGTACCAGCCCCAGAAGCGCTCTTCATCCTCCTCTCTGGCTCCGAGCCTTGCCTTCGCCTTGGGTCCTTTTTGAATAACTTGATTAACTTCTGTAATAACTTGATTAATTTCTTGTCGTATTTTTTTTTTCTCACAAGTTTTTTTCTTTTTGATTTGTTTATTATATTTTTTTCCAACGCTCGCGCGATCAATATCTTTCGAACATGCTACGAAGTTTTTGAGCGGATTCAGGCTTAAAAAAAATTGTGCAGATCACTTCGAAACTTCACTGCACATCCCAGTGAAGGATTAACTGTCAGATCTACCGCTGTTCATTATAATCACATAATTTTTTTAAATTTTTTTCACAAATTATTTAACTTTCATATTAAAAGTCTGAGATAGTAAGTAGATTTTATTGATTGAGTAAAATACAATTTTTATGAAATAAGAAAGATACAAGAGATTGAGATGAGAAATATTGAGAAGGTAAGGGAATTGGAAGGGAAACAGGGAATAACATTAAAACTAACTCAAAGTTTGAAGTATACAAAGAAAAGAATAAAACAACACAAGTATACAATAATTACACAATCACATGTTATGAGGAATAAGTATAGTGGATTTTTCAATTTGAGACTTATAACGTGTACTAACATCAACAATAAGATGAATTACGGGATATGGAGTTATAAATATATATATCCACAAATCAAAATTTTATAACAATATATCATATATATATATATATATGATTTTATTTTGACTTACGTAGACGTGATTTTTCAATATTTTAACAAATTTGTACTGTTCCTCTATAGTCGCTCCTAAGAGGTTCAGGAGGAGTCTGGTGAGTGTGAAATATACAAAAATGGAAATACTAGTTTTCTTCTCTTTGTTCTCCTCTCCATTCTTCTATCTCTTTTGCATGAGGATGTGAATTTTGGTTTGTTTATGTAGCTAAAAAATCTTGATGAGGACTGGGGCAAGGGATGGAAACTGATCAAGGGTATAGTTTTCATGAATGTGATTTGAAATGTATCACTTGATCCATGAGATTAACAAGTCTATTTATCCATTTTAAGGGCACTGATGTCAACAATTATCTAATTGATCTTTTTGGCAAAAAGAAAATCTGTAATTGGCCTAGCCAATGTGTTGTCTGTATGAGATCTAGAAACTACATACATGCACGGAATTACAATTAAACCTCATAAATTCAAATATATTTCTTAAGGGTATGATTGAGTATACATCCACCCAATATTGAGTGACCCTAGGAGAAATCTGAAAGAAAAAAATGAATTAAACATGATGATTTGATCCGAAATGATTTGTTGGTCATGATAGATGATCTAGGCTCACTAATTTCAGTTGAATTAATAGGTGACAAGTGTTGAAAAATATATTAAATGACTCGTTCTATGATAAGGCTTTAATCTAGTAAGAACTAACTTTCTAATACAAAGATAATTAAATATTGTTAGTGTGATACTAATACTCTAACGTCTAATTTGCAGTAATAGATATAGGTCCAAAAAATTTGCAATGATAAGTTGATTGGATGAGAAGAAAACAGGAATCAAGACAACAAGTGAACTTGTAGTTTTAATGAAGTTATTCTTTATATTTACACTTGCAATCTAATCAGGTGGCTCTTATAATTGAAATATTTGATGAAACTTCGCTCATTTTTAACCTACTTAAGTATGAACTTGAATGATATTATCTGTAACTTTAAAAGTATTGTTTGAAGAAAAAAAATAATAAAAAGGCTGTCTGGTTCAACTCTAACTAATGTATATTTCTATACATTGATCTGCATAAAGTATTTTAAACTTGGTTAAGCATATGAATGAAACATATTTGTTTATTCTATGTTATATTTCACTATACTTAATTCATGTGTTTTCCAAGGAAAATGCATTCAAGTATGTGATGTTATATTTAGCTATAATACTTTAAACTGGTTTTTGGATGATTTTTTGTCTAAATCATAATCAATTGTAAATAATACTCGTCTTTATATCTTTTTTCAAAGAACATTCCAAATTATTTTGTTAAATAAATAAATCTTTTTAAAGATAAATGTGATTTTTAATTTAAGACTATTTTAATAAGGTAGTCAAACCTTCTTTAATTCTAGTGAGATATTAAAAATAATTTATGCTTAAGATTGAAAGAACTATTTTTAACAAAGTACAAATACTGAATACGAACACGAGTAAAGGCATTTTGTATCCGTCGTACCTACAGAAGATTCGAATGCATAAATTCGCTTAAAAAAGACTCAAGGGATATGATTAATGCAATTAGGCTAAATGCGGTTTAGATAGACTAAAATGAATAAACAACTCATAAATTCATCGTGTCAAACCAAAGTTTTATACAGGAAAAAAATCTAGGCATGATAATATATGGTGAGATCGACACATCATCACCGCAACATCTTTTATGTGGAACATGTATTGCGGGATTTTTAAATCCATTACAGAATCTAACGTATACATGAATCCACCATCAAACACTGCGCCTATTTTAATTTTAAAGAACCATCTACAAGAAAAGGTTCAACTGATGTCACTACTTTAACAGCTTTCCCTGGAAAATGTATTCTACTTCACTGCGAAGGCTTTCCACATCTATCGCATAATCTCTCTGGGATTCGTCCGCCATCACATTGAGCAGCAACTGCCTCATTTTATCTAATGCATCACCTAAAGCACGGATGTCATTTAAAACCAGGGCTTCAGTGGTCTTGAGTTGCAGGAGACTCTTAATTGCAACAAGAACCTGCTTAATACACAACATAGAAAAATAGCAAAAGGGTCAAACATTCTACTGTAGACAACACAAAAATTAAAACACAACCTTCTAAGCGTCCCTGTGTGAAATTACACTATGCGCAAGCTAATAACACATTACTCAAAATAGGCGATAAGCAAATAGGTGGTTAGCAGAAGTGCCAAATGGAATAGATACGGCTCAAGATGCTCATCATTAGGAGGTGAAAGGCGTGACAGTGAGTGACATTGCGTTTAAAAAATATGACATCAGAACTGGAAACTGATAGAGTTCTTAAAACTTATTAATAATATCATTTGCTACGTTAACAAAAAACACCTTGTCCTGGAGATCCAAATCGGTTGATGCAGCAATGAGACCAACCACGGATTTCAGCAGATCTCGATCACTTAAGAAAGGTAGTTCAGTTCTATGTGGATTTTCTAACTGACACTGCGCTAGATCAGCCAATAGAATCAAAGCCTTCTTCTGTAGTCTGATATCAATGCTTGAATTCCTCAAAATGTTCTGAAAGAATTGTCAATTTCAATAACAATTTAAAAGGTAGTAAGAGCAAAATTGATGTGTAGAAATAAATTTACACAAAATGACAAATAGTAATGATACAGAAAAAGAAAATTACAATAGTACTAATAACAATAAGAATAACCTTAGGCAGGTCACCTGAAGCATCAAATGTCCATGTTCAGTAGAAAACAACTCCTGACCAGCTAAATTATTTCGGATCAAAGCTGAAACAGCATATAATGCTTTATTAGCTTCCTCTATAAAATTAGATTGTACCATCTTCATCAGCATTGAAAGCATCCCAAGTTCCAAGGCCTGGAAGAGTTGAAATGTGGACAAATCATTATATAAGTCACCATTACTTACCTCACAGACATTAAGAAAAATGGTTTAAAACATTTAAACTTCTTAAACCCAATTAAGTAATCCTTAATTTATACTTCTCTAATCTCCCTCTCATTGTATGTTGATTCCCAAATTAATTAACAAACGGTAGAAATGGAAAAAGAAAATTAATACTGAATGAGAATTCCTTACCAAGTGACCTAGACTCACGACCAGTGGGAGTAAATTGTTTTTCACAGAAATAACATACCTGCCGCTGAACAAATAGATTATTTTGACAAACTTTCCCAAGGATCAATGCAGCGATAGTCCTAATACTTGGATCAGGGTGATAAAGCTCTCGTGTCACGGAAACAAGCCCCCCGAGTTTGTTAAAATCTGATACGATAACCACAACACTAAGTACCATACAATAAGATGAGGGAACCAAAACAGATCTAGATTCTTAACTAATAATTTTTAGATTTTATAGGAAAATATGCGCAGAAATATTATAAGAAAAGGAAAGTGGCCAGTGACATTATGCATAAAGAGAGAGCACAAACCACTATCTGTTATGAAATATAGAATAATCACACAAGTGTTAAACATTCTCAAATCACACAAACACAACAGATCACAACAAAAATTCCAACAGTAATCACTGCAATGCCAGACACAAGCACAAAAGCAAGAAAAAACAAATCAGTGCCAGCCATTTGAAAGGCCAGCGTTTTCCCTGACTTTCCTCCCAAATTTTCTCTACCAACCCCTCTAACACTTTTCCATCTGCCTCCCTTGCAGCTTACACATAATGAAATTTCCCTTTTGCCCATCTGCTCCTCTGGTTCTTAAGATGTATACCACCATACCTTCTGCTGGACGAACAGTCTCAGCTTCATAGCCCTTTACTCTCCATTTTGTCTCCTGTTATAAGAGTTGGTGGCACCGTGGCAGTTGGATAAACCCATAATATGGAGGACTCAGAAAAGTTTTCAATCCCTTTTAACCCAACAAATTCTAAAATGTCCAAAGTCCTCCAAACATAATAAATCAATAAAAGATACTTGTTGCCTGGCATTCTATAACTTCTATAATAAGGTAAAGTTTTAGTTCAAACATTAAGGATGATGGGAGGCCTACTTTTGTAAGTTGTTCAATGATGGAGGTGGGGGTTCGACATGTGAGTAGAAGGATTTGGCAACTAGGGAAGATAAGCGCAATTTGACATTCTATTGTAGGACATGAATTGATGAGGTCAAAGAAGCTCTTAAGAAAATGGAAAATGGTAAAGCTATTAATCTAGATTGTATCCCAATTGAGGTTTGGAAATGTTTGGGTAAAGAGGGTAGCTTTCTAAGCTATTTAATGAAATTCCTCAATCCAAGAAAATATCGGATGACTGGAGGAGATAGCAAAAGACTGGAGGAGAAGTACATTAGACCTGATCTATAAGAATAAAAGAGATGTTCAAACTGTGCAAACTACAGGGGAATTAAACTTGAGTCATACAATGAAATTGTGGGAAAAGGTGATTGAGCATAGGTTGAGATTGGAGACTGGTATTTCTAATAATCAATTCGAGTTCATGCCAGAAGGTCCACAACAGAAGCAATTCATTTGCTTTTTTTATTGACCTAGAAAAAACTTATAGCATGTCCAGGGATGTTCTTCGAAAAGCTTTAGGAAAGAAAGGGATGTGCATGTCATATATTAAAGCCATTCAAGATATGTACGAAAGAGTAACAACCACTGTTAGAATGCCTAGGGGTGAGATAAAGAACTTTCCGATAAGATTGGACTACATCAGGGATTATCTTTGAGCCTTTATTTGTTTAACCTCATATTAGATGTTCTAACTGAGCCTATCTGAGAAGAGATCACTAAGTGCATGCTCTTTGCTAATGATATAGTTCTTTTGGCGAATCAAGGGAAGAAATTAACTCTAAACTTGAGATTTGTAGAAGAGATTTAGAGTCAAATGGTTTTCGTTTGAGTAGGAGTAAGATAGAATAAATGCATTGCAATTTTAATAAGAGACAAGTTGGAAGTGGCTTGGAGGTGACATTAGGGATCAAATCATTTCACAAATGACAAAGTTTAGATATTTGAGATCAATTATACAAAATGATGGTGAAATTGATGGTGATGCTAATCATAGAATTCAAAATGGATGGTATAAATGGAAGCGAACTATTGGAGTTATTTGTAATATAAAGGTGCCTAATAGAGTAAACGGAAAATTTTATTGTACGGCTATAAGGTCATCATTACTATATGGTAGTGAATGTTGGATTTAAAGGGACAATATGAACATAAAGCAGGGGTCGTGAGATGAGGATGTTGAAATGGAAATGTGGATATACAAAAATGGATAAGATTCGTAATGATAGAATTCGTAAACGAGTTGATGTGGCAGTCATTGATGAGAAAATAGTGAGAACCATTTGAGGTGGTTCGGATATAGGCAGAGAAGGCCATTGGAGGCACTAGTGAGGAGGGTGAATCAAACAAAGTGAAGTTTCTGAGAAAGGATAGAGGAAGACCAAAACGCATTCTCAAGGAGGCTATAGAAAAAGATCTTTAGGTTAATAATCTATCCAACGATATGATTTATGATAAAGTGCATTGGCGTTGTTTGATTCATACAGCCAACCCCACCTAGTAGGATCAAGCCTTGTTGCTGTTGTTGCCTGGCATTCAATCACTTGCATATCAATTCTTCAAATATTTTTTAAAATTTATGTATGCAATTAAAATTGTTAAAAAATAATAAAACAATAAAAATTTCAAGAACCCAAAATACTATTAAAGTAACTTTTGTGTAATGGAGAGACAAAATAGAACATGGGGAGAAAATAGAGGAGTTTTGAAAATTGAGGTAATTTTTTAAGGCAACCAGACATCAAATTTCAGCTAGTGCATGTTCACTAAATAAACAATTTTTTTACAATGGTAATCGAAAATGAACATGATCTAACGTACTTTTAAAAACATTTATATCCATATTGTCTCATTAATCACCTCCATTCTCTTTCCCTCATACGAGATTATAAGATTCATGGAATGACTTCCTTTACCCCTTTGTTTCTGAAACACATTTCACAGGCAATTTTATGTACAAACATTCATGAAAATCCAACAACAATGGATTACAAGCACTCAAGAAACAGAATTAGTCTTCTGCATTACAGAGCCCCCAAAGTAGCAAAAGGTTACTTTGCAAATGCATACAAGGAGATCCTCTCTAGAATACAATTACAGCAAATTTAAAATATTCTATAAGATAGACTATTAATCAATTTGGCATTCAATCAAAAAAAAAATCAATTTGACAAGCAAAAATTAAAATATAAAACAATATAGTGTGTGAACAAAGGAAGCAGTGTGAATAATAATAAGAGACAGTCAAATAAGAAAAGAAATACAGATGCCACATACAGATGAAGTATTCAGTCAACTGGCAGCCAAAAATGCTTGCTACTGAATTCAACCAGTATAAAAGGGCATGTGCATCAGATCAGGGCAGGTATTATATAGACCTACCATTTGCATTATCTATTGGCTCAACAAGTACATTAAGTTGTTGTAGAGCCCGAAGCCGATCTTCCAAAGTTATAGATGAATTATTCAAATCACGAATTGCAATTTTCATCAATTCAGCATCTGATGGGACTTTTATTTCCTCCATCAATTCCTGTTGGAGCGTTTATCATCAACAAAAAGCCAATGAGTAGGTGTATGCAAATGCATATGAAATACCCAAAGAAAACACAAGATGCACAAGCGGCCGAATTGCAACATAACACTTCAAATGAGCCGTTCTCACAGAAAATCACAGGTACAGAATGCTTCCAACGATTCTGTATTAAATACACCAATATCCTGACTGAATAAGAAACGAACAATTTTGTTGTTATCAATAACTACTACTCCAAGGATTGGTGACACTGCATTGTTCACTAAAATAAAACTTACCAACTTCTATGGAGAGTTAATATCATATCATAAAACAATAAACATATGCACCATGAATACAAACCAAACAGGAATGTCAACACATACTGAAATAAACGGTTGATGATTGATGGAAACTTCTGAGTTAAGGAATGTGGTTGATTCTCCTCTACAATGGTATTCTAGTGAGGAAAATGACTATAACCCAGACAGCAGCAGCTGAAACAATAAAAGAACAATGTAGCAGAAAGAAAATCATATTTCAATGTAATCAACAAGATTTTGAGTTCAGCTGAAACACTGATTGCAAAAGGAGCCTGATGTGTAATTGGAAATATACTTGGGATGGTACTTTTTTTAGGAAAAGTGAAAGACTAGTTGTAGGGAATATTTCAGCTCTCCGGCAGAAGATGCTTGAGTGGATGCATGTGAGCTCCCAGGGTGGCCACTGGAGCATCCATGCCACCTACGAGCACACTTAGTCTCTTTTCCGGTAGTGAAATTTGTTTGCTGAGGTGAAGGAATTCGTATAGCATTGTGATACCTATGCCCACTAACTTCGCCGCCACCCAAGCTTGCTGCAGCCTCGTCCTATTCCTAGTTGAGTTTGGTAGAGCATCACTATAGACTTCATTGAGGGACCTCCTTTGTATGTGTCGTATTTGCCCCATACTGCTTCGATGGATGCTGTGGATAGATCCTTTACAGATATAGAAGAAGCATTAATGGTTGCCAAGCACCAACTCCACAGAGCTGTTAAGATGATGAAGCAGAGGGCAAACTCGCGCAGGACTGATAGGGAGTTCCATGTTGGGCAATGGGTTTTCTTGAAGCTCCAGCCTTATTGCCAGATCTCTACCACTTCCAGGAGCAACCAGAAGTTTGCCCCGAGGTACTTGGCTTCCTATCGGATTCTACAACACATAGGATCAGTGGCTTACAAGTTAGAACTACCAGATAAGTCACAAATTCATTCCACTTGTCTCATTTCTCTATTGAAGTTGTGTCCAGACCCCAGCGTGAGCCAACGGCACCCAACCATTACGTGGGCAACTTCACCTCAGAATCTGGAACTGGTTCATATTCTGAATAAAAGAATGGGTAGGAAAAGGGGCAGAATAGTTACGGAAGTATTTCAGTGGAAGCATCTTCAAGAGGAGGAAGCTAGTTGGGTTACTCTGTTTCAGTTGCAGCAGCAGTACCCAGATTTCCAGGCAAAAGCCCCTTGAGGACAGGGGTCACAGGGGGGGGATGATGTGTAATTGATAAGAGGAATAGTTAGTTGGTGTGTATGTTAGACAAAGACAATGATGACACAAGCGGAGGCCTATATAAGTAGCACCTATTGTACCAAACGCTCA
Source organism: Vachellia pachyceras (assembly GCA_025593235.1). Lineage (NCBI taxonomy): Eukaryota > Viridiplantae > Streptophyta > Magnoliopsida > Fabales > Fabaceae > Vachellia > Vachellia pachyceras. Next base: position 10,261 of record JANTPZ010137761.1, read on the forward strand.
TGATTTTTGGAATATACAGTATACCATTCACTTTCTTCTCTCCTGCCCCTCTCTCTCTCATGCTTCCTTCCTCCACAATACCACAATAGAACCAAATATGTTTCCTACAAAAAAATGCAGATGATTTCTACCTTTAATTCCACCTGAAGCTTGCTTATCTCACTTGCTGATAATTGCTGCCGTCCTTCAGCTATTTCTTTTAACTTTGCAAGATCAGAATGACCTAACACAAAATGGTAATCTTATTATAATCAACACAATTTTACATCAACCGGAAGTTCGTATATTATTCATTACTGTGACATAGAAAAAAATTGTTCAAGTAAAATGTAAGAGTAAGAACAAATTCAAATGCTCAAATTTTACAGGTTTCATTTGGTATTCATCTACCCATAATTTTTGGTTGAGCACAAAGGGAGAGATTACAAAAGAAGATTTTCCAGCAGCAACAGGTCTAAGATGTTAGAGTATCACCAACTACTGTACTAAACAATCCAGGTCAAAATCACAAAGAATATCAAGACCCAATATCACCAAGAGAATATCCCTTCGGATTCCTTCCTACGTTATCAGCTACTTCCAGATCATTTAAGGGCAAGAATTTAGGAAATGACGGGAAACAAACATGCTAAATCTCATTAATATTCATTCAAAAAGAGTATGATTCATATGAAAAAACCGCATGGCATCAGAACTTGAGAGAGGTAAACAATCGATTATCTTGCAGCCAGTCAAAAGATTAAAAAAAATTAAAGAAAAGACAGTAAACAAAATTATTTATCCAATCAGAATACAGTTACAGATTCTAAATTTAGATATTAACGAATTGATCGACGATAAAAATGACTGTACTTATAGCCCACTGCAACATCCCGTCCAGTGAAGGAAACCCGCCATCAAGGTCACCATTGTATCGCTCGTCGTTGTGCCGTGGATTCTCTTCCTCCTTTACAGTAGACCATAATGGCCCTTCCGAAGAAAGATTATTGTCCATGCCATCAACCGTTGTGATCATCAACCCCAATACAAATCGAAGCAGAAAAATCAACCCTAGAATCCGGATTGCCATTGAAAAGGATAAGTAATCCGGACAAAGCAATCTAGGGGACGACCGATATATCACGGCTAAGGTTTTCCCCTACTTTGAAACTCCGCCCAACTTTAGCACCGGCGGCAGATGCCGAGCTCCATCTCTTTTTTTTTAATCAAAAGCAGTATTCCAAACCATGAGGGTAAAGTTACTCCTTCAACTACCATTTGAATAACCGAAGATGGTGGTTGCTCGTAAAAATAAAAATTCCCTACTAGGTCATAAGTCATTCTCGTTAACATGTCTGCAAAATATTCCCATCCCTTAGAACATGACGCAAAACAATATTCCATTCCTAATTAATAACATCTGAGCTTCGTCAACAATATCTTTGAATGGATGTCTTACGTCACACTCACCGGTCACTAAATTAATAGCGTCAATTCAATCCGTAATTACTTCAACATTCTTATACTAACCCATGGATAATGGCTATAAGTTCAGCAATGGTTGGGGGACCATAGAGAGTTTGCAACTATATACACATATCCAACGATTATCAATCGTTCATGTCCTTCTGTTGCTCACCGGAAAGACCTGCATAGAATTTACATTTTGACAAGATAGATTGGTCGCTGCAAATTATAAGGAAAGTAGATTGAGTACTAGTGGGATCATAACTCTCTCCCTCTCCAAACACTTTCTTGCAACTGTCAACCCAAATATCCCAACAGATGTGATCAAACAGAGTACACCATTGGATCTTCTGGGTAAAATCCTTGTTTGCCTGCGCATGTAGGTTCCATTTTAACCAATCCACTCCTTACAAGGCAAAAAATTCCTCACATGAGGAGGGATTCACCAAAGAGAGCCATCGATCCCGAGCATTCGTACAGTCTCGAAGCAAGTGCATGGGAGTTTCCTCTTGATTGCATCCAAAAGGACAATTTGTTGTCTCCGCGAGGCCTCATCTGGCACGCAACTGCGATTTATGTGTTCTCTCGAGCTCCATCTTTTAATTAATGGCCTGTGTGCCAAGTGCTAGTAATAAAATTATTTTCACATATTTATATTTATCTTTTACATGTGAGTTCATTTCTGGAATACTAATTTAACCCCCTTTGCATGGCAAATAAAATAAAGAAGTTAAATACACTATTTTAAAGAAAATTATTTATTATTTTTTAAATTAATTTGTTTGACATAAACTAATACATAATGGAATTGTATGTATAGATAAATACTTTCAACTATGGTATTTAGCTTCTTTAATATTTTCAACAAAAATCAATTAACTCTTGAATTAAAAATAGTATGTAGTACAATTTTTTAATATAAATTGTTAATTTTAAAACGTGCAAGTTAAACATATAATTTTAATTTTTAATTTAGAGTTTGATCCTTCTAAATAATTGCTTGTGAAAATTTTAGCAAGATATTAAAAAAAAAGATTGGGCCTCCAACGGTACAAAAAAGATAAATTACAGCTGATGCCTTTAACGCAAGGCGAATGAGAAGAACTGTATTGATGAATCTATAAGAAACGCGAGGGCAGGCTAAAGACATATGAGGGAGAAAGAGATTTTAGTCCTTGCGATTGAGTTCAATGTGTATACAATGGCAAGTAGGTGAAAAATAAATAACTAATATATGGTTATAATCTCCAGTCTAACAACCCTTGAGGATCTAGGGGCAGTAGTCACTAAATCTCCGAATCTCAATTGTCTAGTCCAACGCTTGAAGGGTGCGGGCAACATATCTAAGCTCTTGAATAGAGGAAAGTTGTTGAGGAAGTCAACTGGATGCACTACTGTTTCATCAGGGAAATTTCATTTATTGATAAAACTTGTAGAAAAAGGAAAATCTGATTCATTGAACAAAACGTGCCTGGAGATATATATTCTACCTGCAGAATTTAGGCATTTGTACCTTTTGTGAGAATTGTTGCAGCCAATGAAAACACACTTAGTTAACCTAAATTGCAATTTATGATCATTGTAAGGTCTTAGACATGGATGGCAAGCATAACAAAAATTATTAGATTGTCATAATTTGGTTGTTTGCCAAATAACCATAGATAAGGGTTGTCACCATTGAGTACGCCTGTAGGTAACCTGTTTGTGAGCTCCGTAGCAATGTGAAACGCTTCCTACCAATTGAAGAGAGGCATTTTTGCTTTGGCTAAGAGAGTGAGACCCGTTTCAACTATATGTATGTGATTTCTTTCAGCTCTTCCATTTTGTGAGAAAGTGTGGGGACAAGAATGTCCGAAATGTATACCTTGATCAATTAAAACTTGTGAGAAAATCCTGTATTCACCTCCCTAGTCACTCTAAACGATTTTTATCTTGGTGTCAAATTGGTTTTCCACAAGTCTCTTGTAGTTTAGAAATGTAGGTAAGGCTTCGTCTTTTGTCTTCAGGGGGTAGACCCAAGAATAGCGACTGTAATCATCTAAGAACAATATGTAATAACGGAAACCATTCGTAGTGGTAAGTGGGGCTGGTCCCCTGAGATCAATGTGTATCAACTTTAGTGGTTTGTTGGAGTGAGAATTAGACAGTTTAAAGGGAAGAGAATGTGCTTTGCCAAATTTGCATGCTTCATAGAATAACAGAGTTTTATTACTAGCAACCTTCAAATTACAAGTGCTAATTAATGTATTCAACACTCGATCATTTGGATGGCTGAGTCGACAATGCCATAGGAATTTGCTAATGAAATCTTGAATTGCTGATCAAGAATTATTCAGCACTTTTGATCTGATTTATTTAAGAGCATAGCTGAGTATATAAATAGACCAAATTAAAGTTACCTAACTACCTAGAATCTAGGAATATCTAATTTAAATTAGAATCTAGAATCTAGGAATATCTAATTTGAATCAGATTATAATATGCTTCAAATATCCTAATATTAAGCAAAAAGATTACATAACAAAATAATAAAAAATCTAAATACAATCAAATCCTAACTAATAATCATTAAGCTGAGTGCATCCTAGTTGTATGTCATCCAACACTCCCTCTCAAGTTGGGGAATAGATATCAATCATCCCTAGCTTGCTTGATAGTTCTTCAAACTTTGGTTTTAGAATAGATTTAGTGAGGATGTCCGCTACTTGATATTTTGTGGGTACATAGCTGACTTCTATAATCTTTCCTTCTATCTATTCATTAATGAAAAGATGATCTATTTTCACGTGTTTCGTCATGTCATGATAAACATGGTTCTTCACAATTTTAATTGTGGCCATGTTGTCACAAAATAATTTTATCGGACTTTCATAATCTATATGTAGTTCTTTGAATAATCTCTTGAACCATAAATCTTCACAAAGTCCTAGAACCAAGGCTTTAAGTTCAGCTTCTACACTACTACGAGAAACTACTAGTTGTTTCTTGCTTCTCCAAGTTACAAGATTCCCCCAAACAGAAGTACAATATCTCGTGGTAAATCTTCTGTCAACTATAGAACTTGTCCAATCAGCATCTGTATATATCTCAATTCCTCTGTTAATTCCCTTTTTGAAATACAATCCTTTACCTGAAGCATATTTGAGATATCTAAGAATCCTTAAAACTGCATTCATGTGCTCTTTATTGGGTAGATTAGAGAATTGACTTATAATACTCACAGCATGAGCTATATCTGGTCGAATATGAGAGAGATAGATTAGTTTACCAACTAATCTTTGATATCTCTCCTTATTGACTAATGGACTTTTTTCATACAAGCCCAATTTTCTGTTTAATTCCATGGTAGTAGCACACGGTTTACACCCTAACATTCCAGTTTCATGCAGCAAATCAAGTACATACTTTCTTTGAGATACTACAATACCAATTTTTGATCTGGCAACTTCCATGCCTAAGAAATATCTTAGTCCCCCTAGGTCCTTTATTTCAAAATCAAAGGCTAAAAACCCTTTTAATCTATCAATCTCCACTGTATCATCACCAGTAAGTATAATATCATCAACATAAACAATTAATATGAACATCTTACCCTCTCTATGTTTAATGAAGAAGGTATGATCAGATTGACATTGAGAGTAGCCATACCTCTTAAGAGACTAGGTAAATCGTTCAAATCATGCCTTTGGTGATTGTTTGAGTCTATAAAGGACCTTTTGAGTCTGCAAAGTTTGCCTTCATTGTCATTTATTTTAAAGCCAGGGGGAATCTCCATATACACTTCTTATACTAGATTACCATTTAAGAAGGCATTTTTACATCTAGTTCATGTAATGCCCAGTCAAGGTTTGCTGCTAGGGAAAGAAGCACCTTAATAGTGTTAGATTTGGCAACTGGTGCAAATGTCTCTTGATAGTCAATACCATAGGTTTGAGTGAAACCTCTGGCTACAAGTCTCGCCTTATGCTTGTTAATGCTCCCATCGAAATTGTATTTATTTGTGAGAATCTATTTACATCCAACTATATTTTTGCCCTTTAGAAGCTTTGTTAATTCCCAATTTTTGTTTTTCTTGAGTGCTTCTATTTCCTCATAAACTGCGTTTCTCCAAGCTAGAATTTTTAGTGCCTCGTGAACATCCCTCAAAATTTTTTATGCTGACACTCTAGCTATAAAGGCTTTCATGCTAGGAGACAACTTGTTACATGAGTCTAAGTTACCAATAGGATGTTTAGTACAAGATCTTACCCCTTTCCTTAAAGCTATTGGCCACCAATGATCATCTACTTGTGGATTTGAGGAAGGGATGGATGATTGGTTTGATGTGAGTTGATGGACTTCTCTTGAAGGTTGATTCCTCATCCTTTGTGATTGAGGTTGGCAATGCTTACTTTAGGGGACTTCTCATAATTGCTGAGAAGTTTGTGGATTTGGTCCTTTAATTGATCCATATCAGATTTGGGCTATTCTTCCTCACAACCAGTAGTATAACTACGAGCCTCCTTCTTCCCCTTTTGTTTGTCTTGAGGACTGCCATGGAGCTTCTAGCACTTGTCATGGGTGGAGCACTTCCGCCCTATATCCTTATGTTCTTTGCATTACAAATGCATCACGAAGATTATTACTAAGAGGCTGAAGAGAATAATGAATGATGTTATTTCTCCTTTTCAAGCGGGGTTTATTCCAGGATGGCACATCCAAGATAACATTATTATTGGGCAGGAAATTCTTCATACTATGAATAGATCGAGAGGAAGGAAAGGTTCCTCAAAATTGATCTTGAGAAGGCTTATGATAGGGTCAATTGGTTATTCATGAGGAAGATTCTTCAAGAGATAGGATTTGAGGAGAGCTTCATAAACTTACTCATGGAGTGTATTTCCTCTGCCTCCTACAATGTTATGTGGAATGGTTCCTATTCTAAATTTTTCAACCCGAAGAGGGGTCTTAGGCAGGGAGACCCGATTTCCCCATTTTTATTTGTGCTTTATATAGATAAACTTTCCCATATTATCAGTGATGTGGTGGACGCTAATCATTGGCAAACCATCTGAGTTGCTAGAGGGGGCTTTCTATTTCGCACCTTATGTTTGAGGATGATCTTCTCCTTTTTGGGGAGGCCACAGAGAATCAGATCTCGATCATGATGTCTTGTCTGGATCGGTTTTGCCGGGCCTCAAGAGCTAGGGTTAACAAAGAGAAACCATCCATCTTTTTCTTAAAAAATGTGTCAGCTAGGAAAAGATGGGAAATACAGAACATCGCTGGAATGAAGATATCAACAGAAATTGGAAGATATATGGGCTTCCCTCTTTCTAATAGAAGGAAACCAATGGAAAAATTTCAATTCATAGTCGATAGAGTTAGAACCAAGCTATCTGCTTGGAAAGCCAACTACCTCTCGTTGTTTTTAGCTTATGCCCTCTTTACCCAATGCAAGTGGCTAAAGTTCCTTCAGCTATTTGTCATGAGGTCGAAAAGATTCTACGCAATTTCATTTAGAGTTTAGATAATAGGAGAGCTTTTCATCCAGTATGATGGGATACTATTACCCTTGGGGTCTTGGATTCAGGAAATTGCAATCTCTTAATTGTGCCTTTGCGGCTAAATTAGCTTGGAATCTTCTTCTGGGTAATCATGGCTTATGGGCTGAGGTTTTGCAACATAAATATATGCTCAGAAGTGAGCAAAATATTTTTTACTCCAAGTCGGGTAACTCTAGTTTATGGCTTTTCATCTACGAGAAAGGAAGCTGGTTGAGGAAGGTGTTAAATGGTAGGTAAATAATGGTAATGTGGTGAAATTCTTTTCTGATCAGTGGTTAATCCCAGGGAAGGCAATCAAAGATTTGCGTTCTAGACCTCTTTCTCAGATAGAGGAGAGATCCACTGTTGCATAGTGGGTAGTCAACGGCAGATGGGACTTTTCTCACTTGAATAGTGTGGTGAAGGGAGAGGTGATCACCAGTTTACACTCTGCTATCTCTCCTAAGTTGGACGTCAGAAATGATTTTATTGTATGGGGCTATACGGAAGATGGGAATTTCTTGGTGAAGAGTGCCTATTTTTCTCTTAAGGTTAGCCCTCCAAATATGTATTGTCCTGTGTATAGGAAAATTTGGAAATGGAAGGGAGCCGAGAGAATAAAGGTTTTCCTATGGAAAACCTTCCATAACAGATTGCCTACAAACGCCTGGAGAAGCAAATGGGCAAATGTTTCGTCTGTGTGCTCTTATTGCAACAAGGGGCAGGAGGATACTTTACACATTTTGCGGGATTGTTAGTATGCTAAGGAGATTTGGCTCAAGATAGTCAGTCCTTCTAACCTCACTGCTTTCTTCTTATGTCATCTTCGTGACTAGGTGGCCATGAATCTAAAGAGGAACTTGGGTTCGGGATTCTCCTCTTGGTATCTTTTTTTGGGAGTTGCGTGCACTACTACAGAGTATAGTTTTACTACTGAAATTCGCGTCCTTTTTTAAAAAAAGGGAGTAAAAAATGAAGGCAGACACTTTAGGCGCCCTATATCAGGATAGGGTGCCAAAAGGGTGACTTTATGCGCCCTATCTTAGAGATAGGGTGCCTAAAAACCCTCCTGCCACAAAATTTGAAATGGTTTACTATGCCCAAGAATCTCCTTATTTTAAGAGACGGCCCTAATTCATTTCTTCCTCACTCTCAGCTCTCACATTCAGCTCTCACTCTCTATTCTTGTTCAAATCTTGCGCCATTTTATTCACATCCTTTCTTTCGCCGTGCTGCAGTTATGAGACAGGAGGTGGGATGCACGATCGTTAGCAAAAGACGACGCAGTTGAAGAAGAAGAGAAAGAAATGGGGTTCGCTTCCTTTTGCCTCTGTTTTTCATCCTCTCTGCTTGGCGGAGTTATGTTTTATTTATTTGCATTCATTTTGTTTCCATATCTCACTAAATATTATTTTGGATTTCCTGATCTAAAATCTGAATCATCTAATAGTGTTGAGTTTTTGTAAGTGCTTCACTGGCAGAAGATTGGATTTGCTTAAAGTCCATAAGAAATTTTTATGCGACCTTGTAACTACTGTTGTTTCTGTGCCTTGTATTTGGACGATCTTCTATATAAAGATCTTGAGGTGCATAATGTTATTGTGTAATCGAAAGAACGGAGCGTTTCAATTGGCACATATTTTGAACAAAATGTTTTTTTAAAAAAAATTATACCTACAGTGTCCTATCTTGAAATATAGGGTGCCGTAGGTATCTTGAAAAATAGGTGCCGTAGGGTACCTACCTACAACACCCTATCTTGAAATATAAGGCGTTATAGGCCCTAACTTTCTACTCCCATCATATACACGTCCCCTGAGAAAGGGCACCAATTGGGTTAAAAATATGCGTAAAAAGTACTTTTTGTAGTAGTTGTGTTGGAAGCTATGGAATTGGAGAAATAAAGAGGTCTTTGATGCTAATTTTAGAAAGCCTCCAAACCCTCTCAATATAATCCTGGCTTCTTGGAAACTTTTCATCCATAGTAGTGATATTTTGCAGTGTAGGCTGTCACAGAGGTTGGCCGGCAGGACCAATGGTTACCGCCAGAGGATGGTTGGGTTAAAGTCAACATCGATGGAGCGGTGGCACAAAGCTCCATTAAGGCTCGATGCGGTGGAGTCATGAGGAACCACTTCGGTTGTTGGATTGTGGCATTTACTAAAACTTTGGGTCAGTGTGAATCTCATGTGGCTGAGGAATGTGCTGTGTATAGAGGCCTCCTAATGGCTTGGGATTATGGTTTCAAAAGAGTAATCATTGAATATGATGCTAAAATGCTGGTTGGTACCATTAATTCAGGTTCTAATGATACAAACAGATGTTTGTTGTTTCAGAAATCAGGAAACTCATTGAAAGGGAGTGGACTATTTTTATTCAGTATATGCCAAGGGAGCATATTCGACTGGTCGAAGCTCTTGCGAAAGAGGCTATCTCATCTTCTTCTACTTACTTCATGTGCCGCAACACCTTCAGGAGGTGCACTTGTATGATCTTGGGGTCAATACCCCCACTTAGTGTTCTCCTTGTAGTTTTTTGAGCTTTGAACTGTCATTGTTTGTACCAAAAAAAAAACCAACGGCTACCGACTAGTCCCAGGAGAACTCTTTTGGTGGCAAGGTCAACTCTATCCTTTTGTAGGCCGCTAACCCTTTTTGTAAAAAAAGGAGGAAACTTTTTAAATGATTTAGATCAAGTTTTTTTTGCCAGCTATTTATATCAAGTTTGATACAAGGTAAAGTTAATGTTGGCGATGAAATTACGCAAGTTTCATAGTCAACTTAGGTCGTTCGAACAGTTTTTATGGAAATTTTCATTGTAATTAATGTTCTTATGGGGTCAACCATTTTCCCTTGTCCATCTGGAGAAATGAGGAGTCGCTTAGCCCGCCGTGACCTAGCCAGGATAAGATGCAGTCTAATGGGTCTGTATCACTTGAACATTATCGAATGATAAACTAATTAAAAATAAGATGATATTATTATAATGAAAATATTCGACCGCCATAATGGTGAGCCACGCAATTTTTTCTACTACATTGCCCATTTGTATCGTAAATATTATAATGTAATATTGTGCATGATGATGCTAATTAATTAAAAATCATGTTAAAAGCTTACTTTGAAGTTTCAAGTGCCACATGATGGGGTTAATTCATAATGGGCTAATGCGCGTATGTGGGTTTCTAAGTGCTAATTATAATTAGTTTAATTAATTAATACTAATTAATTGAATACATCATCACAACACTCACAATTACATGTTCAGCGTAGAAAACCAATCACCCTAAGCTGTTCGGATGTGAGGCTAAGGTGATTTAGGGCTTGCTTGGGAACTAAATCTAGAACCTAGGTTTGGTTTCAAAACCTAGGTTTTACCTCAAAACCGAGATTTTGTCCAAGCAAAATTTTTTCCCAAAAGCTATTTTGGTTACAAAATCTCAGTTTAAAATCTTAAGTTTTGAAACCTAGGTTTTCTCTTTCCTACTTTTTCCTCTTTCCTCTTTCCTACTTTTTCTTTCTTTCTCTTTCATACTTTCCTCATTCCTACCCACTTTTTTGCCTCGGAATCCGTAAAAGCTAATAACTTTCCAAACATAAATCACTTTTCAAAACCTAGGTTTTGCCTCAGAATCTGCAAAAGCTATTTTCCAAAATTTATTTTTCAAAACCTAGATTTTACCTCTGTAAAAGTTATTTTTAACCTCACGTCCAAACAAACTCAACAGGGCGAATGACGCATCATGTAATGGGGGCGCACTCGTGGTCCAATGAAGAAATGATGTTTGGTGGAGCTTAGCTTTCACTTAATAGCGTTTAACCCAAACCAAGTAGAGTTTTTGTTTTATATAAAAATATAGTTATAGCCTACTCGTGAGTCGTGACTGGCTCTTGTATTGTCATTGTCATCCAAGCTAACTTCTAGCTTTATATTACAAGAGTTAAGGAGGGGGATTTTCTAACCCCTTCCCAAAGTCAATAGAATAGATTGGAAAATTGTTATTGGTAATTAATTATCTCTCTCTCTATATCTCTAATAGAAAGGCTGGAAATCCTGAGTTCGTTGATGACAAAGGTACACCCAAACGCGACTGCTTCTAACTCAGAGGCTGCCGCTGCCAACTCCTTCGATCATGAAAAGACATCCTCCACAGACAACGAGGTTCCAGTGGTGCTCACAATTTGGAAGAAGTCTCTCCTGCTAAACTGCAGCGGATTCACGGAGTTCGATTGCCAAGGCAATCTTGTTTTTAGGGTCAATAACTACTCGGCCCAAAGTAAGGATGAGATTCTCCTCAGGGATGCAGCTGGAACTCCGCTTCTCACTATCCGCCGCAAGGTATCACATTATATTCCTTTATTAGTTATCCGCAACTTAGTCCTTGGATTGACTCACAAATCAAATGAATGAATGACGACATGGTGCATGCAGAGGCTGGGTTTGGCAGAGAAATGGCTAGTTTTCGAAGGGGAGAGCGGAGTAAAACCTGGATACTCGGTAAAGAAGTAGGTGAATCTGCTGAAGGCAAAGTGTTTGGCGCAGGTAATGAGCTTATCGTCGATAACAAGTATGAGATAGGGGGATTGTACACGCAACACTACTGTGGGGTGTACGACGAAAAAAGGAGACGGGTGGCGAAGATAAGAAAGAAGGAAGCCCCGATGGGAGGAGTGGCTTTCGGAACTAACGTCTTCCGCCTCATCGTTCACCCCGATATGGACCCTGCCCTCGCCATTACCTTCGTCATCCTTCTTGATCAGATGTTCGGCTCTTCCTCTTCCTAGCATACATGCGCTTATGTCCCTCCTGCCTCCACTTCCATCAATATCAAGATTTATTCCCTGTTTGTTTTCCTTTCCCTTCCTTCTATATTACATTTATACTATTAAACATCAAATCATGCACTCCACAAAAGCCAATATGCATATCATTCATGGCTTCCCTCGCTCCACTTCTTCATTTTACTACAAGGAGTGGGCACTACCCTGTTGGAATAATTCAACAATGGGTCATATATTACACTTATATGTGAGTGCCATCATTTATTGTCTATGCCCTAATATAAAGTGATCCACTAAGGTTTAAGGAATTAAGTGAGCATAATAAGGTGTCATGGTCCAACATATACTGAGTCCCAAATTCTCGGGCCTGTATTCATTGATGGGCTGAATACGGGGCCCCTCTATGAATTCAGGGCTATGTTCCCCGGGTTAGCTAGATTGACATTTTGGCCGCCTCGCTTCCCCATCCGCAGATGGCTTCCTCTGGTCTCTGGTGATAACCTGGTTGATCTGCCCTTCCGACAAACGCATCCATGGATCTAGATACGCTTCCGCAAAGCTCGAATCTATTCCATTGAACTTGTATGTTTAAGAAATCCCAACAATTGGTATCAGATCTTCCATACTAAGTTCTTTGGAAAATTGTTTTCGTGTTTTTGTTCTGGTTCAAGCGAGCATGTACGCTTATATGATTATATGATTGATGCTTGCTGTGTGTATATGCTATTTTTCAATCTTCAAGCTTTATATATGTCCAGACACACACACATTCATAATGCTCGCTGTATATGATTATATGATTGATGCTTGCTGTGTGTATATGCTATTTTTCAATCTTCAAGCTTTATATATGTCCAGACACACACACATTCATAATGCTCGCTGTATATGATTATATGATTGATGCTTGCTGTGTGTATATGCTATTTTTCAATCTTCAAGCTTTATATATGTCCAGACACACACACATTCATAATGCTCGCTGTATATGATTATATGATTGATGCTTGCTGTGTGTATATGCTATTTTTCAATCTTCAAGCTTTATATATGTCCAGACACACACACATTCATAATGCTCGCTGTATATGATTATATGATTGATGCTTGCTGTGTGTATATGCTATTTTTCAATCTTCAAGCTTTATATATGTCCAGACACACACACATTCATAATGCTCGCTGTATATGATTATATGATTGATGCTTGCTGTGTGTATATGCTATTTTTCAATCTTCAAGCTTTATATATGTCCAGACACACACACATTCATAATGCTCGCTGTATATGATTATATGATTGATGCTTGCTGTGTGTATATGCTATTTTTCAATCTTCAAGCTTTATATATGTCCAGACACACACACATTCATAATGCTCGC
>JANTPZ010137763.1:0-13257 GCA_025593235.1 Vachellia pachyceras
CTTGGCACATGAAGTCAGATTTTTCTTCACTTTTGGCAGCCCATAAGTGTTGATTAAAAGGGCAGAAAAGTGTTAAATGTGCTGCACAATTATGGACCATTGGATCACAAGTTTAATGCAAGATTAAGTCCCAACCCTTAGATTATTTTGGCACATGATTAAAGCCACTTCAAAGCCATTTTATCTACTCCATTCCAGTCCATATTTTGTGCAAAGCCAGCCCCAAGAGAGAGGAAAACGTGGAGAAGGAAGAGGAAGCAAAAAGAGCAAGATTTAAGCCAAAAACTCAAGGTTAAGCATTCATACATGAAATCCCTTCAATTTCTTGATTCCAAGCCTTCCCCCTTAATTCCATGGTTTATTTTTGAGTTTCATGGTGGATTATGGCTTCTGAAAAGTTAGGTTTTAGAGAGAGGAAAATTAGAAAGAGAAGGATTTAGAAGAAACAAACGGTAGGAAAGCAATCCATGCATGATTTAGAGTTGATTGTTGGTTGTTTTGTGATTGTTTGAGTTATGTATGAAATTTTGACGTTACCATTCGTGTAGCTTTGTTTGGCACTGTTCATGCAGAAGAAATGATGCTTTTGATGATGGGAAAATGGTTTAAGATTGTGCTTATGCATGTATGTAAAGCTAGAAGTTGAAAAATCACATTTCCCAATGTCTGCAGGGTACATTGATGAAAGAATATGATTTTGATGTTTTTTATGCTTCCAATGAGTTTAAAAGGTGAACCAAATTAAAAATTGAAGCATTAAAAAAAAGAAAAGAAACCCAAATAAGCATTCCCAAACAAGAAAACCAAGGAGCACTGGCCTCACCTAACACCCAAGAACAACAGAACATAACAACAATGAAAAAGGAAACCAACGACAAAGAACCCAATTGCTTTGGCCATTTTATAGAATTTCTATTTTTACTTTCGCCAAGAAAATTGAGTTTCGTTGGAATAGAGGAAACTATGAATGAAGCATTTAACAATGAAAAAGAACCTAAAAAATTATTTTATTCGGTGTTTTCACTCAAGATACAGGAAGTGAATTGCAATTTTACGGCAAGGCAGATCAAACAAAGTTTATGGGGAATAATTTGCCAACATATATTGAAAACGTATTAAACTATATATGAAAAGTACAAAGTGCCTGATAGAGCTAACCCTCGGGCTGGGAGTTGAGCACCGCATTCAGTTACATTTGTGAAGGGAAGGGGAGATTTAAAGCATTTAAGGTACCTTCAGATGGAAAGAGAAGTGAGAAGAAAAGAGGGGAGCGAATCGAAGAGCAAAGGATGGAAGAACATAATGTTACCTCTCTTCTCCAGATGAGGAAGATGGTGGGCAGTGATGGAGAGGACCATAGGGGAGAGCGAAGGCTTGAATGAGCACGATTGAGGTCACTGGGGGAACAGAGATGGCAAAGGGAATGGGTGAAACTGAAATCTGGAAATCGAAATGCAACTGAAATATGCTTCATAATAAATGCTCTAAGGGCGTATTTGATTTCACAAAACCAATGACTACGATTAGCTCCATCTATCGGTATCCACATGAACAACTTTCAACACAAAAGTGCGCTAGTGCTCAAAGTTCAATTCCAAGATCGACTCTCTGATTTCCTTCTCTCTCTCGGTTTTTCTCTTATTATTTCTAATTTCAGATTTCATATGTGTCATTGGAAAGCTCTAGACATCTATTTATAAACAGCTAGTGCTTACCTTTCTTTTTTAAATTTTGAAATCAAACTTTACCAATTTCAAAATTCAAAGTATTGTCATCTTGACAAGATTGTTATAACTATGTCATATATTTGATGGCATGCTCTATACATAACCGATAAGCTTTGATTTTATCCAACCTTTTTGACAAAAATTAAAGCTAGAACGTCAATAGCTTCCATGTTATATTTGTCAATAAGACATGTGAGCTGGTTATCATTTGACAAAAGCTAAGTAGTTTCTACTCGATATCTTTCACAGCATCCTGCAGCATGGCACATAAAAGGATCACTCAATAAATAAACACACAACGACATTAACAAGATTAGCATATTTTAAAGGGAGAATTTGAGTCCCAAAGAAGGGTCTCAAATCACCGAAAAGTCCAATAACAACTAAGGAGTATGTAATGACAAATTCTTCTGCTTGGAATGACATGTTTAAATTACTCACTTGTCATTATAAATTTTTTGTAACAAGTCCCTTCCTTAGGATTTCATACTAATTCCCACTATTTTAAACCCCATCCAAAAGGTAATTCCTAACCAATAACCTCATTAGCCCTAGGTGGCAAGAGTGGAGGAGTGCAAGTGGAGACCAAAACTTCACACCCTTGCGATATTACTAAAAAATTACCTAATCATGTTATCAGCATATGAAAACATAGTAAAACAAACCCAAAATTGGGGATTTAACTTTTGCATTGTGCTCCAAAATTTAACAACTGTTTTCCTAGGCTTTAAACTTTCTAACGTTTTATGTACTAACATTGTGACTATGCCTTAATTCAAGGACAATATCCTCCATAATCTCAAGTACATTACAAGGCTTTATTCTCGCAAGCACAACATACAGGACCAAATTAGTCAATGAAAATTGGAAAACACCTATTTAGTGCTACAATCATCAATATAATGGTCACTAAATTCATTTCAGTTCATATAAATCCTTAACCTGGTACGAGGTATTTTAGCAACGAAATCCAGGCCTGCTACCTGGAAATGAGCAATCAAATTTAGAGGTCCACTTGTATCCATATTTAGTCAATATGTTTTTCACATTAGATTATTTTTTAACACACCCTTTTTAAGCCAACTTTAGCACATTAATCTGGTATGATACTTTTGCATTGGAGTTGAGCATTTGTTGGATATGGGTAGAAGCCCACGCATGAGCTTTTTCACCCATAAGTTTGAATCCTTAACATTGTTAAAAAGAAATTGAATCCCTTCTATTTGACCAAACACCATTGGTTACTATAGGTGCCTGTGTGCACTTTCATACTATATAAGATTTTTAATATATAAAATAAAAGGTTAATGTGTAAATTTGCCCAAGAAGTTTTTAAAGATGCAATGTTGCCCTAAAAATTTTAAAATGAAGCAATGTTATCCCATTCCATTAAAAACACTAACTCGGACTATTAAAAAATTGATGTTGGCCATTACCCTTTTTAACGGTAAGAGGAAATATTGCTCTATTTCGAAACCTCACGGGTGACAAAAAAAACTTCCGGAACAACATCGAAAAACTTCTTGGGCAAATTTGCACTTTAATCCTAAAATAAAACACACAAAAATATAGTTATCGCCTTTTAATCTACAATTGTATTTTGGTTAGATCAATAATCAATGAATCAGTATCATTACTGATTCAGTGACGGATCTCAATTTAAGGATCCTAAAATAAACAAACTTTCTAACCTAGCAAAACAATTTTCATTTTTAAGGCAATTTAATGATTTGATACCTTTGCAACCTTCGTGACATAGGCAGCGACTAATGCAATGGCCAATAATCCCAAGCTATGAGTCATCAACTGACTGTTCCCTCCAGTTAAAGAAAGATCACATTCTTCTTGCTGAAATGTCATAGAAGTATGTTTTACTAATAAGCAAAAAAAAATTGAATACCCTTCAATGCTTAAATAGCTAACAGTAAAATGAATATCTACAGGATAAAGTGAGTGAATAAATGGTGAACAATCACTTGAATATATTCCAATATGATTTCTGATTGATGCATGCAATGCCGAGGATGGTTTCACCTGAAATGAGAATTTTACCATCCGAGCCTAACAATTCTATTTCTCTTCTTCCGCTTAAGACAAATTTGAAGAAAGCAGAAACGAAAGTACAAGAAGATAAAGGATTGTAGAGCCCCGTCACACAACAAAAGAAAAACTAAGACCAAAGAACAACGTCCACCTTAAGGGACCCCTGGGGAAAAAGACGGAAAAAACAGTAATAATCATGCAAAAGGGAAACCAAGAAAAAATAAGTAATAAATATACAAATTGACAATAAAAAAAATTGGTCCAATTGGTAGAAATGAGGTCCATAGCCAACAACCATGTAGGTTTAAATCCTATTACCAGTACGATGATCTTATCCATTAGTAATTTGGAAGTATATCTATAAATATTCTCTAGAAACCCAACTCACCTAAATTTTTTGCTTTAAAAAAAAATGACCATGGCATGCCTCTATATAAAACGTCTGACATCAACAAATGAATTGGAATGCTTCATATGTTTTTTCCAGAAAAATGCTTCATATATGTTCAAACGCTATTTGTTGTTGGTTACAAGTAGTGCATCCAAGATTTGGACAATATAATTATTGTCAAACAGTCCTTGCTTAAGATAATTCATCCATAACACCTAAATTTGATTTAACAAGGTGGTATTAAACATGTAATGTGTAATGCATCTAAATATGAATTGTGAGCGGTGCTTTCGTCACTCTACAAGAGTTTATTAGACTTCTTGTAATTCAAATTAAATATTAAGTTCACTACATAAACATTAGCAAATGCTTCAGGAGTAACCTTACTTTAATAAAAAGAAAGGTTCACGGACATTGGATATGCAGTCCAGCAACACTATGAAGATCAATTAACACATGATTCAAAACTCATGGATGAACTATCCATCCATTTCATAGATACACCCACACATGCTTGATATGAAGCACAACAAAAACCCAAAAGAATGCTCATTTTGGGTAATTTTGCAATTCCAAATGTCCACAAGGGTGCTACTGTCAAGTTTTCGAGTTAACAAAAAACTATTAACTGGTCTTCTTTAGTAAATTCCTGAAGTTCATATCACATAGCATGATGTGTATTTGTGATTCTAACAGGAGAGAGAAAGGAAGGGAAAGAGAGAGAGAATCGGAAGAAAGAGCGAGATACAGAGAAAGACATATGGGAGAAAAGTAGGAGAAACAAAGCAATCACATTTCCATTAACCAAAGAGTGTCACAATTAGTCCCTTATCCATCTATTTATAGTTATTAGTTGCTAACGGTCATCACTCCTAATTATCCCAACTAACCCTTAACTAACTTATCTTATTTATTACAATATCATATTAATACCCTCCTCCCAAAAGACCCTAGAGGTAGAGTACAAAATCTAAAAACAAAGAGGAAGTTAGGATTTAAAATTTGGGGAAAAAATCTGCTGAACAAAATCAGAGAGACTCAAATAGTCAGAGATGACTATTTGAGTCTCTCTGACTTGGACCCATAAATTGATCCACTGCAAATGACCTTGGGCCCATACTACACTTCATCCCTTTTTCTTTTTCCTTACTTTAAGAGTTGTAGTATTGCACCATTTCTGAAAGTCCCAACATAAGATAGCCAGCTGTGCCATTGACTTTCTGCACACGACAGCTGGAACACGCGACCCAATAAGTGATCCATGTGTGCAGTATTCTTCTTCCTACCTAACACATGCCCATATAGCCCTGTTTCCTGAAAAACCATTCTTTCACGTGTTTTCTAAATTGGTTTCATTGCTTATAATTATTCTATTCCATTCGCCATATGACATACCATGACCTAATAACTCTTCATGAAACCAATTTCTAAAACTTGGTAAATTGCAACCATCCAAGATATAACATGCTTATAGTAATTAATAATCAATGTTCATGCATTTTATACATCCCAAGGTTTGTTTACAACAGCTCAACTGACCTATACATTGAAAACAATACAGAAACAAACATTAATCCACATAAACGTTCCTAGTCATGACCTCACAATCTATTATTTTGCTTAGAGATGGCTTTGCAGTATGTTTTGTTAGCATTGTTAATGTTGGAATCATATTTCACGAGAAGCAGCGCAGACAAAGTTTTAGCACCATTCATCTACTCTAAGACCACTTTGTACCGATATCACATCATAGACTAAAAGAAAGTGAAAATAAAAGTATAAACACATCCATAAAAGGTAAAAGCTTGTAACAGACCGATAGTTTACCAATACTTAAATTATATTGAAAATTCAACCATTTAGCCACAGAAATGGATGTGACATTTTCTACGGTTTGCCTACAAGAGGCAAAAAAGAATGAAAATTTTCATTGTCTCAGAATTGAGTGAAAACCACATATCATGCTTAGTTTTTCATCAGAATTCCAAATATGCATGTAACTTTTGAAAATTAAACCATTTAGACACATAAAAGGACGTGTCATAAACTACGGTTCGCGTGTTTGTGGGCAAAAAGTAACAAAATTTTGACTGTCTTCAAATTGCACGAAAACTCCTATCTTACTAAGTTTTTCACCGGATTCCAAATATCCAAGTATTTTTTGAAAATTCGACCATTTAGGCACATAAATGGATGTGTCATGATCTATGGCTTATGTGCACGAGGACAAAAGGTATGAAAATTTTGTTTGTCTAAGAATTGCTTGAAAACCTCCAATCTTACTCAGTTTTTCATCAGGATTATGCATGTATCTTTTGAAAATTGAACCATTTAGGCACAGAAATGGACGTGTAGTTATTTGCAATTTGCCTACAAGGTGCTAAAAAGTATGAAAATTTTCACTATCTCAGAATAAAGTAAAAACCACATATCTTGCTCAGTTTTTCATCTAAATTCCGAATATGCATGTATCATTAGAAAATTCAACCATTTAAACACATAAAAGGACATGTCATGATCTACAGTTTGCATGTTTGTGGGCAAAAAGTAACAAAATTTTGAATGTCTTCAAATTGTGTGAAAACCTCTTATCATGCTCAGATTTTCATCGGGATTCCAATTATGCAAGTATCTTTTGAAAATTCAACCATTTAGACACAAAAATGGATGTGTCATGATCTACGGTTTTTGTGCATGGGGCCAAAAAGTATGAAAATGTTGTCTTTCTAAGAATTGCTTGAAAACATCCAATCTTGCTCTGTTTTTCATCAGGATTCCAAATATGCATGTATCTTTTGAAAATTGAACCATTTAGGTATAGAAATGAACGTGTCATTATCTGCGGTTTGCCTACAAGGCACCAAATGAGTATGAAATTTTGACTTTCTCAGAATTACGTTAAAACCACGTATCTTAGTTTTTCATTAGTATTCCAAATATGCCTACGGTTTGTGTGTCTGTGGACAAAGAGTAACAAAATTTTGACTGTCTTCAAATTACATGAAAACCTCTAATCTTACTCAGTTTTTCATTAGGCTTCCAAATATGCATGAATCTTTTAAATTCAACAATTTAGGCATAGAAATGGATGTGTCATGATCTACGGTTTACGTGCACGGGGCTAAAAGGTATGAAAATTTTGTCTATCTAAAAACTGCTTGAAAACCTCCAATCTTACTTAGTTTTTATTAGGATTCCAAATATGCATGTATCTTTTGAAAATTCAATGATTCAGACACAGAAATGGATGTGTCATGATCTACAGTTTCTATGCACGGGGCCAAAAAGTATGAAAATTTTGTCTGTCTAAGAATTGCTGGAAACCCTCCAATCTTGCTTCATTTTTCATCAAGATTTCAAATATACATGTATCTTTTGAAAATCCATTTAGGCACAAAAATGGACATGTAATCTGCAGTTTGCTTAAAAGGCGCCCAAAAGTATGAAAATTTTGACTTTCTCAGAACTGCGTAAAAACCACATATCTTGCTTAGTTTTTAATTAGATTTTTGAATATGCCTGTATCATTTGAAAATTCAACCATTTAAGATATAAATGGATGTGTCATGATCTACGGTTTGCTTGTTTGTGGGCAAAAAGTAACAAAATTTTTGACTGTCTTCAAATTAAGTGAAAACCTCCAATCTTACTCTATTTTTCATTAGGATTCCAAATATGCATGTATATTTTGAAAATTAAACGATTTAGGCATAGAAATGGATGTGTCATGATCTACATTTACGTGCACGGGGCTAAAAGGTATGAAAATTTTGTCTGTCTAAAAATTGCTTGAAAACCTCCAATCTTACTCAGTTTTTCATTAGGATTCCAAATATGAATGTATCTTTTGAAAATTCAACCATTTAGTCACAGAAATGGACGTGTCATGATCTACGGTTTATGTGCACGGGGCCAAAAAGTATGAAAATTTTGACTGTCTCAGAATTACGCTAAAACCTTTACTATCTCAGAATTGCATGGAAACTTCCTGTCTCGATCATTTTCACATGAGGATTCAAAAAATGTGGTTCTATGTTTAAAATTCATCCGTTTGCATCGAAAAGGAGCCACCTTGTTTACTGGCCTTTTGGTAAATAAACAACGAAAATTTTTCACTTTCTCGAAATTGTTTGAAAACTTCCTCTCTGGGTCAGTTTTGCCTGAAGATTCCAAAAATGTGGTTAATTTTAAAAATTCATCCATTGGCATTGAAAAGGAGCCAGCTCTTTTTTCAGGCCCGTTTTGGTTAGAAAGAATGAAAAACTTTCACTGTCTCCGAATTGCATGGAAACTTCCTTTGTTGCTCACTTTTGCCTGATGATTCCAGAAATTTGGTTAGTTTTTTAAAATTAATCCTTTTGCATCGATAAGGAGCCATCACTTTTTTACAACCTGTTTTGGTTAGAAAGGATGAAAATTTTTCACTGTCTAAGAATTGCATGAAACAACCTGTGTCAGAAAGAATGAAAAACTTTCAATGTCACAGAATTGTATGGAAACTTCCTCTCCTGGTCAATTTTACATGAGGATTTAGAAATGTGGTTCTTTTTTAAAATTCATCAATTTGCATTGAAAAGGAGCCACCCTATTTACAGGCATGTTTTGGTCATAAAAGAACGAAAGTTTTTCACTTTCTCAAAATTGCTTGAAAACTTCCTCTCTTGCTTTGTTTTCTAGTTTTTGAAAATTCATCCATTAGCATCGAAAAGGAGCCATCTCTTTTTTCCGGCCTGTTTTTGTTAGAAATGATGAAAATTTTTCACAGTCTCAGAATTTCATGGAGGCTTCCTGTCTTGGTTAGTTTTGTATGAGGATTCCAGAAATGTGATTCTTTTTTAAACTTCATCCATTTGCATCGAAAAGGAGCCACCTTGTTTACTGGCTGGTTTTGGTAAAAAAGGGACGAAAGTTTTTCACTTTCTCAAAATTACTCGAACACTTCCTTTCTATGTCAATTTTGTATGAGGAATCCAGAAATGTGGTTAGTTTTTGAAAATTCATCTATTTGCATTGAAAAGGAGCGAGCTCTTTTTTTTGGCTCGTTTTGGTCAGTAAGGATGAAAATTTTTCACTGTCTCGGAATTGCATAAAACTTCCTTCCTTGGTCAGTTTTGCATGAGGATTTCATAAGTGTTTTTCCTTTTTAAAATTCAACCATTTGCATCGAAAAGGAGCCACCTTGTTTACTAGCCTATGTTGGTAAAAAAGAACGAAAGTTTGTCACTTTCTCAAAATTGCTTGGAAACTTCCACGCTTGGTCAGTTTTGCATAAGGATTTCAGAAATGTGGTTAGTTTTTACAAATTCATCCATTGGCATCTAAAAGGAGCCAGCTCTTTTTTTCGACACGTTTTGGTTAGAAAGAATGAAAAACTTTCACTGTGACAGAAATGCATGGAAACTTCCTCTCCCGGTCAAATTTTTATGAGGATTCAAGAAATATGGTTAGTTTTTGAAATTTCATCCATTCGCATCGAATTGGAGTAAGCTATTTTTTTCCATCCTGCTTTGGTCAGAAAGGATGCAAATTTTTCACTGTCTCATAATTGCATGGAAACCACTTGTCTTGATCAGTTTTGCCTGAGGATTACAAAAATGTGGTTCTTTTTGAAAATTCGTCAATTTACATCAAAAAGGAGCCACCTTGTTTACTAGCCTATTTTGGTCAAAAAAGAACGAAAGTTTTTCACTTTATCAAAGTTGCTTGAAAACTTCCTCTCTTAATCAGTTTGCATGAGGATTCCAGAAATGTGGTTAGTTTCAAAAATTCATCCATTAGCATCGAAAAGGAGCCATCTCTTTTTTCTGGCCCGTTTTGGTCAGAAAGGATGAAAATTTTTTACTGTCTCTGAATGCATGGAAACTTTCTCTCTCTGTCAGTTTTGTATGAGGATTCCAGAAATGCATTTAGTTTTTTAAAATTCATCCATTCACATCGAAAAGGAGTAAGCTATTTTTTCAGCCTGCTTTGGTCAGAAAGGATGAAAATTTTTAACTATCTCAGAATTGCATGGAAACAACCTATCTCGATCAATTTTGCATGAAGATCACAGAAATGTGGTTCTTTTTTAAAATCCATTAATTTGAATCGCAAATAGCCACCCTGTTTACTTGCCTATTTTGGTCAAAAAAGAACGAAAGTTTTTCACTTTCTCAAAATTGCTTGAAAACTTCTGCTCATGATTAGTTTGCATGAGTATTCCATAAATGTGGATAGTTTTTGAAAATTCATCCATTGGGAACAAAAAGGAGCCAACTCTTTTTCTAGCCCGTTTCGGTCAAAAAGAATGAAAAACTTTCACTGTCTAAGAATTTCATGGAAACTTCCTCTCTTAATCATCAATTTGCATAAAAAAGAAGCCAACTCTTTTTTCTGCCTCTGTTTTAGTCAGATAGAATGAAAACTTTTCATTGTCTCACAATTGCATGGAAACTTCTTTTCTCGGTTAGTTTTGCATGAGGATTTCAGAAATGTAGTTCATTTTTGAAAATTGATCCATTCGCATCGAAGAGGAGTAAGCTACTTTTTCCCGCCTGTTTTGGTCCGAAAGGATGAAAATTTTTCACTGTCCCAGAATTGCATGAAACAACCCGTCTCGGTCAATTTTGCAGAGGATTACAGAAATGTGGTTCTTTTTTAAAATTCATCCATTTGTATAGAAAAGAGCCACCCTGTTTACTGGCCTATTTCGGACGAAAAAGAATGAAAGTTTTTTACTTTCTCAAAATTTGTTGAAAACTTCCTCTCTTGATCAATTTGCATGAGGATTTCAGAAATGTGGTTAGATTTTGAAAATTCATCCATTCGCATTGAAGAGGAGTAAGCTATTTTTTTCCCGCCTGTTTTGGTTAGGAAGGATGGAAATGTTTCACTGTCTTAGAATTGCTTGAAACAACCTGTCTCGGTCAGTTTTGCATGAGGATTCCAGAAATATGTTTCATTTTTAAAATTCATCAATTTGCACCGAAAAGGAGAAACAATGTTTACTGGCATGTTTTGGTCTAAAAAGAATGAAAGTTTTTCACTTTCTCAAAATTGCTTGAAAGCTTCCTCTCTTGATCAGTTTGCATGAGGATTCTAGAAATGTGGTTAGATTTTGAAAATTCATCCATTCACATCGAAGAGGAGTAAGCTATTTTTTCCTACCTGTTTTGGTCTGAAAGGATAGAAATGTTTCAGTGTCCCAGAATTGTATGAAACAACTTGTCTCGGTCTGTTTTGCATGAGGATTCCAGAAATATGGTTCTTTTTAAGAATTCATCCATTTGCATCAAAAAGGAGCCACCCTGTTTATTGGTCATTTTTGGTCAAAAAGAACAAAAGTTTTTCACTTTCTCAAAATTGCTTGAAAACTTCCTCTCTCGATCAGTTTTGCATGAGGATTGAGAAAGGAGTAAGCTATATTTTTTCCAGCTTGTTTTGGTCAGAAAGAATGAAAATTTTTCACTGTCTCAGAATTTCTTGGAAACAACCTGCCTCGATCAATTTTGCATGAGGATTACAGAATAGTGAATCGTTTTTTTAAATCCGTCAATTTGAATCGAAAAGGAGCCACCCTATTTATTGGGCTGTTTTGGTCAAAAAAGACGAAAGTCTATCACTTTCTCCAAATTGCTTAAAAACTTCATCTCTTGATCAGTTTGCATGAGAATTCCAGAAGTGTGGTTAGTTTTTGAAAATTCATCAATTCGCATAAAAAAGGAGCTAGCTCCTTTTTTCTGGAAGGAAAAAGGATTTTTAAATTCTTGCTATGCTTAGATGCTATCTATGAAGAAGCCAAAGCCAGAATAATGAGCCTTGACACCCTTCCTCCACTCAGGGTGTAACATCCTTAGTTTTGGAAATTATAATTAGTTGTTAGATCTTAAATTAGTTAGAGGATAAAGCAAATCAAAATTTAAAAGAAGAATAAAATTCTGATTTATCTATAAAACAATGATAAATAATGATAATCATTTATATATGTGTAAATTTATTTAATTATCAAAATAAGTAAAAAAAATTGAGTAAACAACTCTATTAAAAATATTATTTTCGTTTTTTTAAAAAATATATACAATATTATTTTATTTTATTTTATAAAAAAAATCATAACCCTAACCCTACCTCTATATAAGCCAACTAAATCTCACCCTAACCCTAAAAACACAAAGCTACAGTAATCTTCCGCTACAGTAGCGGCTCTATACTACCATCTACAGTGTTCTGGTGCTCCTTCTTGCGCTCTCATTTTTTCCCCTTCTCCAGGTATCGGACTAGACCTTACTAACCTTATTCCCTTTTTTTCCTTCCACGAGTTCAAAGTTTTCTTCCATTGAGATGTCTTGTCATTTTTCTTTTGTTTTTTTCCGTTCCAGCACTGCTATGTTTACTCATTTTACTTAAAAAAATTTATTAAAATAAAAACACGTCTTGTCTTCTGTCTCACGCATACACAAGAAAGGTGGATGTGTGTGTTTTAAATCTTTGCCTCCCATTCTGCCAATGCCATTTTAAAAAAAAAATTATTTGTAAACATCCTGTCCCATCAAAAGAGAAAGAAAAAAATAATGTGACTGATTGCTTGTGCAGGAGTTTGTATGTGTTTTGTCAGGGAGTAGGTTTAGGTATTTTTTTAACCAAAAAAATGTAAAAAAAATATAATAAATAAAGGAAGCAAAGTACCTACGGTGTGTGTTTACATGGTGTAGGTGTAGGTAATTGGATAGGGGTGCAGACTTTGTATAGATTGTTTAAAAAATAAGATAAAGTGCAATGTAATCATATGCAAACCCTACACATGCGTGAGTTGTAATCCTCTTTTGTAAAAAAAGGCAAATAAAATAAAAAGAAAGTGACCAGGAAGCTTTGGGTTTATGCATACGTAGATTACTATGTATAATAACTATATGGCATATATGTAATAATGTCTTAATATATATAATAATGACATAAAAGAAAGAGCAAGCCATGATATTCAGATATGTGTGAAGTATGTGCCTTATGTTTATATTTTAAAGCATACGTATACTGGAAATTATAGTAATAATAATGATATTACTATCACAACTACCATTACAGCTGTTGTTGTTATTCTGATTATCATAATTAATATTA
>JANTPZ010137764.1:0-16523 GCA_025593235.1 Vachellia pachyceras
CTTGTTTGGGAACTCCGTTGGGAAAATGGATTTTGCAGATTTTGAGGCATTTTGAGAATTTCGAGATGGTTTTACAGATTTCAAGATGGTTTTTATGAATTTCGAGATGGTTTTTACAGATTTCGAGATGGTTTTGTCTCGGCTTACGTGCACCGTTTGGGAAAATGGCTTCCCAAACAGGCACGTAATGGTTATATTGTGCTGGCTTGTTCTTATTTGCATAAGAGACATCTCAAATATTCTTTGTTAATTTCTAATTTTACCCTGTTTAATTAATCAAATATTACATTCACTTACACTATTTCCTACCTCTCTCTCTATGTATATCTCCTTTATACTTTTCTATTTTTTTAGGATTTGTTGCCTTCACTTTCTGAAACATAGGTTTGATTTCAAAACCTAGATTTTATCTAGATACAAAAAAATTTTCTGAAAAATATTTTAGTTAGAAAACCTCAGTTTGAAATCTAGGTATTTTGATTCCTTTTTTTTGCCAAAAGGTACTTTGATTCCAAGAAGAGGTACTTAAAAATGATGAACTATCAAGTTAATAATTTTTTAGTGCGACAATAAATTAATCAGAACAGATAAAGGCCTGTGGATAATAATTACAGATCCGATTCCATTTATAAGGCAACAGGAAGATTTATTTTGGTCTTATTCAGATGGCAAAGAGAGATTTTTTATAAAGGTATAATTGTAATATTCATTTATTATTATATTAACTTTGTTTTCATTGAGTATAACAGCGTATTACAGTAGGGCATAATTAACTTATAGATCTAAGTTTAGATCTCAGTTTCATTATCATATAATAAAAATTTTCAGCAGCACAGTTCATAAGGGTTTTCAATTTTTATTCCCAAGAAGAGGTGCTGAACTAAGGATCACACCCTAGCAATTTAATAATGAGTTAAGGTGCATAAATACTTGTAAACTTTTACCTATAATGCGTTTTGCAACATATACTTTTTAGATGTGCAAAAATGCACATAAAAATTAAAAATGGGTATAAAAATATCACGACCATTAAATATAATATACTATCGTTACCCTTTGTAATGTGACCCAAGCTATTTCCGTATATGCATGTGACTGTGTGCATGGACAAGGCTTAGCAAGGCGAGACCCCTGCCCGATGCCTAGCCTGAAAGATGAACGGGTTGCCTTTTGTAGTCGATGCTCGATAGAAGCCCTAACTATTTTGGGCTGGGCAAGGCAGTACAAAAAAATGTGACATTCGCAGCGGTTAGTTTGTAGCGGTTCATAAAAGCACTACTAAAATATGAAATTAGTAGCGGTTACAGGCGGAAGCGCTATAAAGTTGCAACGATAAGGAGAAAATGGATTTAGTAGCAATTCATAACCGCTACTAATGTGAAGCTAAGTTTGTGAAATTTGGCGGGAACAACACGCCAATATAGCGGCAGTTCTTTTTAGCGGTTTACTAACATTAAACATGAAGCGAAAGGTTGCCAGTTGCATCAATGTTTGTAGTTGTTAAAACAAACCGCTACTACTATGCAGGTCAGTGACTGTTTTTTTGCAGCGGTTTTAGAAGAGAAAACTACTGCTGATTTGAAACATTGATTGCATCACATGCATTTTGCAACGGTTAAGACAAATCGCTACTAAAAATGGTGCATTTCTGAGGTCTACGCAGGTATGCCACTGTTTTTTTTCAGCGGTTGTAGACGTAAAAACAGATGCTGATTTCAAATGTCGATTGCATTGCGCACATTTTTGCAGTGGTTTAGACAAGCCGCTACAAAATGCGCATGTTTTTTATCAAAGGCCTTGTATTTGCAACGGTTTGAGTAACGATTTGACGACAACTGCTACTAATTAGTAGCGGTTTAAATAAAACCGCTACTAAGTGAACGGCTAAATATACCTCCTTCCTCCCTATTTCCCCACTTCT
The DNA here is from genome assembly GCA_025593235.1 of Vachellia pachyceras. Classification (NCBI taxonomy): domain Eukaryota; kingdom Viridiplantae; phylum Streptophyta; class Magnoliopsida; order Fabales; family Fabaceae; genus Vachellia; species Vachellia pachyceras. The sequence goes on from JANTPZ010137764.1 coordinate 1,922, forward strand.
GAATTTTAAAAAAGTCACATCAAAAGTGTTTTCAGAAATTTTTTCTCATTTTCTCAATTATTTTAAATATTTTATTTAAAAAAATTTAAGGTTAGTTTGTTATATTTTTTAAATACTTTTTTTATTTTATTATTATAATTTCTTTTATTTTAAATTTTTAATTCACTATATTTTAATTATCATCTTTTTTTTGCAGATGGCTGGTAATGATCTTGGTCGAAGGGTTGGAAAGGAGCCTATGATCCCTACAAATGATATCCGTTATATGGGCGGGGCTAACGCTAATGTGGAGCAGACACTGAACATCATCGTCGAAGATTTCGAGATTGAGAGGATCGACATCTTAGTCGAGAAGGTGAGATATTTGAGGACAAGATATAGCTAGGGATATTTAAATTGATGTGCAGGGTAATTAATGTAAATTTTAAGTTGTTATTAAATTTAATTCAATCATTTTATTTGAATATTAATGAATGAATAAAATGTGCAGATCCGACAGGGGTGGTGGTGACTAAAAAGCTCATAGAGGGATGTACACCAACTCAGTGCAAGGTAGAGGATAGTGGTGCTGTGGGACGACATCACCTGGCAACCTAGGGAAAGGCTGTCAGCTGTACAACCGCTACTTGGCTGAGCAGGGGGAACTTTAGCCAATTCGATATCAACACCGAGACCTGGAAGAGGATCCAGGCAAGCGTCATGAATGTTGTTTGGGAGAAGGTTAAGGTACAATTTGTGTATATTTTTTTAAATAAAATTATTTTTTTTTATGAATTGTTTACTAACTTTTATTTGGGAATTTGTTGCAAACTAAATTTGTTGTGCGAGATACGCACAAGGATTATTCAGTGTCGAAGATGGGGGAAGGGTGGAAGAATAGGCGATATCGCCTGTACGACTTGAAGAATAAGGATGGGACAGGAACAACAGAGGAGGCGAACATCCCTAACACGGTTGACGCCGCGAACTGGGCAAAATTTGTCTTCTACAGGAGGTCACTGGATCATTAGGCCGTGTCCAGGAATGTTACACAGTGTCAAACCTGGCAAATGATCCACCATACGGTTAGATCGAAGTCGTTCTCCATCGGCTACTCCGACATGGATGAGCCAGCACGGGGGAGGGTCGAAGGGCGACTTTTGGGGAGATGTTTGTTGCCACCAATAAACATAATGATGGGACTCTATTGACGTAGGAGATCGAAGAGATTACTGTAAGTTAATTTATAATTTACAAACTTTAAGTTAGTCATTTTAAATTTGTTTACTTAATTCTGTTTTCAATACAGGAGCGTATTTAACGAAATGATGTTGAGCTTAGGATGTTTCAGGGGGTCAGCAGTATATCCCACTGCCTCATTGAGGGTGGCCTTGGAAGGTCATGATTAGCACTCTGGCCGTCTTCCAGGTTTCAGGTTTAGGGCAACCCGCGGACCATTATCTACGGGGGAAGATGATATGAGGTAGGGACTTCATCCTCTACTTTTGCATCCCAGGAGACCACATCTGGACCAAGAAGGCACAACGATTTAGATGTGGACAAAGAGTCGCTGCATGCTGAGATCAAGGCGTAGGTGTAGCAGCAGGTTGAGTTGCACGTGCAACAGTAGGTTGAGGCTCAGGTGTAGCAGCAAGTCGAGGCTCAAGTGGAAGAGGCAGAAGCCCGAGTGCAGTCACAGATGCAGACGCAAATCGAGATGTAGAGGCAGGCTGCGAATGGCATTTCAGGCGGCATATCCTAGTGCTGCTCCTCTATAGCTACCACGTATCTTACCACAGCCTCGGCCCCCAACTCCCTCAGTCCCCAGCCCCTAACCTCCAGCTCCCCCTGACGACCCCTATCCCCACAATCAGACACTTGATTTTTTGTATTTTTCAAGCATTTTTGTATTTATATTTTTATTTTTAATTTTTTTTTGTATTTTCAGACATTTTTAATATAATTTTGTACATTTAATTTAGAATACTTAATGTAATTTTAATAATTTAATTTAATAAATACATTAAATTGAAAAATTTTAAAAGTGACTTTTAGTAGCGGTTGGGAACTGCTACAAAAATTGCTCGCCATGGGGTTTGCAGTGATGTTAAACCGCTGCAAATTTTAAATTTAGTAGCCGTTGTTAAACCACTGCAAAGGTCAACAGTAATGAATTTTGTTGCATTTTAGGTAGCGGTTGTAGCATTTTGGACAGCGATTTGAAGCCACTATAAAATCGTATTCTTTGACAAATTTCAATTTAAGCCTTATCCGTCCAGAAACTTCCAAATTCCCATTTCTTTCTCTGATCACTTCCACATTCTCGTTTCTTCCTCTGATCACAGTTTTTATTTTCAGTGATATTGCGATCAAGTTTATTTGAAGTATTTCTGATGGAGCAACAACTAAGATCACTTTTAATGCATGCACTCCACGTGTACATCTGGATATTTAAGCCTTCTGAAGTATGTGCTCTACGTGCAATAGAATTCCTTCCATTGTATATTCTCCTTCCTTTGTTAGAACTATATATCATGCTGATAACGTGTTATAAAAAATGAGAGGTTTGAGATTAATGAGATGAACAAGACAAAAAGAGAAATTGAAGATAAAGGGGGAGCAATTTTTATTCACTTAGATTCATCCAATCTGTATTACAAAGCTTAACAAAATGAATTATCATAAGTATACAATATTTAAACTTAAAAACTCCTTAAAATCATTCATAAGAGAGGTTATGAAGTGTGAGACATAAAAAGGTCAAGAGTTGAGGGAGACATCCACATTATCTAATATTTACCACAGAAGAAGTCTTTAAATCTCGGATCATCACCATAGAACACGATTTTTCTTATTATTTATTTCTTGCGAGTCCATTAACCAAAATGGGGTTTTACAAGTCGTTCAAATGATTATTATGGACTTCTTAATAACTTTTGTTTGGTACAAACTTCTTAGTAAAGTAATATAGAGTAAAAGGACGGTTCAATTCAATGTTCAAAACCCATATAAGTAAATCTAAACAAATAATTCTGATGGAATTATTTTAAAGCAAATTGACCAATATATTTAAACTTTGGTCAATAAATTTTTATTTTAAGACATGAAACCGGCCAAAACAAAAGGATTGTGATGGATTCTCATCTAAGTAAAGAGACATCAAATCGTTGGATGGATTTGTCTTCACATGCAAAAAAAAAAAAATAACAAGTCGCACCAAAATGTTCCCTTACCCAAGGAACCAAAGTGAAAGAAATTCCACTTATGCAATTACCATTTACCCTCAAGCATTAATATACGTTATTTAACATGACAATGATTGTTAATTGGCTTGTCAATAATTTCTAGTGAAATATGGGAATTAACCTAAGGGGTTAATGCATTTTATTCAACAAATAGGAACTTGCCAATAATGACTATTTAACTTGTCAATGACTGCCAATTAACTTGTCAATAGTTTATGGTGAAATATGGGATATCAACCCAACATACAAGGACTTGTCATTGGTCCCACCACGAATTGTCATTAGTAGCATCATGACCTGTCATTTGTTGCACATGTAGTTGTCAATCAATTATTAAGAGGATAACATGCTAATTGCAAAATGGAATCTCTTTCATTGAGGTCCCTTGGGACTTTTTAGTAATGAAATTTTTTGTTGGGACTTTTTTATCATTTCTTATCTTCCTTAGGACCCAAATATGATTTTCCCTTAGAATATTCCATATTGTGGAACTAGGATATGTATTTGAAGTTTAGAAATATATAATTAAAGTTTTTTCACATAAGATAAGGGCAAGGTGCCATACCCGAACATGAAAACCCACCATACTCAACCCGTATACCCCCACTATAAAAAAATACCGTATTAGTAATGGTTATTTTATGTATTAGCAGCATTGTTACCCGCTACAAATACATGGCGTAGCGGTTTAGTAAACCGCTACAAAAACCACCGTGACAAGAGGTTTAGTAGCGGTTATACAGAACTGTGGCACACATAGTAGAAACCGTTACTACATAAGAAGCATTTTCATCAACCACGGAAAAATATAGAAGAACGCGAGGACGACGAGCGAACATTTGTAGTGGGAACGCGGCTTTTGGGGTTTGACGATTGTAGCAGGTTACAAACCGCTACTAAAATACAAAAATTTAAAAAAAAATGTTGCTAGTAGCGGTTATGGAACCACTACTATATATAAAATAAGAGGCATGAGCATTTTTCCCTCCAGAAATTTATAGCGGTTATACAACTGCAACTATATATAAAATTAGAGCCAACAACATTTTTCCCTCTAGATTTTTGTAGCGGTTATGGAACCGCTACTATATTTAAAATTAGTGCCAACTGCATTATTCTCTTCAGAATTTTGTAGCAATTATGGAATCATTACTGTATTTGGAACTAAATGCAACTTCAATTTTCCCTCCAAAATTCAAAACGCATAATGTTGTAGCGGTTACATAACCGCTACTAAATTTCATGAAAATAAAAATAAAATAGTTATTTAATTTTAGTGAAATTTAATTTTCATCATAAAATATCACCATTAATTAATGAATTATTTATACTATACAAATACTACTAAACTGTACAAATACTACTAATTACGCAACATATATAACATGAAATTAATTTAAAAAAACTGAAAACACACAAAAAAATATTGATAAACAAAATAATGTAGTTAACCAAAATCAATACCACTAAAAATTTCACAAAAAAGATAAAATAAAAATAAACTGAAAAACATAAGCAATACCAGTTTGAGTTGAAAGAAAAAATAAAAAATATCAGCAACGAATAAAAACAATTAAAATAAACAAAAAAGAATTGAGAATACCGATCTGATTGAAAAAGAAACAAGAGCAGAAACATAAGACACTCAGTGAAGAGAGAATGGGTGTAGTATGACATAAATGGGGAGGGGTATTTATAGGATTTCCATCTCGAATTAGCAACAGTTTAGGTCATGGTAATTTGCAACAGTTTTGTTAGCTGTGGTTGTTTTTACAGGAGTTCAGGTAATGGTTTTTGCATCGGTTATATCTATTTGCAGCGGTTTTGAAACAGCTACAAATGTGTGAGTTTTGTAAAAAAAGATAAATTAAATATATTACGTACCTGATTTATTTATTCATCTTCATCAGCTCTGACAAGGGGTAAATCGTCATCTACTACGAGAAAAAAGTTTTCAAAATTAGTATGATGGAATGACCCTGCCTCATGTGTCAACTGTTCATCACTATCACCCATGTCATAAAGATCTTTGGGCTTAAGATGAACAACTTGTTGGGATTAGAACGTACACGCACTAGATTTAAAATTTTCTAATCCCCGTATGGATCTATTAAAGGCGTTTAGGCCAAAGAGATAGAGGAATACATTTTGCATTTGGAATTCGAAGCTTCCTTTGTGTTTGGATCTCTCCAAGTTCCACGAACTTTCGCGTTCTTGGTTTCGATCACAAAGAGTCGATGTTTCTTATCGTCTCCCTGTACCGGTATCCATATGAACAGTTCCCAACAATCGCAGTGTGTTAGTGCTTCTCACGTCTCACTCTCTCTAGGGTTTATGTGGCTCACAATCAGATTCGAATTGCATGCCTATCTTACTCTTGAGTCCTCATATTTATAGAACTCATGGAGAGCATCATAATCTACGATTAATCTCTTATTAATCTTTAAAATTTGAATAAAGATCTCAAAAGATATTCAAAATTAATCTTTATTAATTTTGAAATTCGAATTTCAAAAGGGATATTTAAGATAAATCTTTATTGATCTTGAAATCCGAAATTCAAAGATATTCAAGATTAATCTTAAAATCTGAATTTCAAAAGGGATATTCAATATCAATATTTATTAATATTAAAATTTGAATCTCAAAAGGGATATTCGATATCATCTTTATTAATCTTGAAATTTGAAATTCAAAACATGAAATTCAAATTTTGCAATTCTAATTTGGATTAATCTGATTTAGTCAAATCATATCCATATAATTAATCAAAATAATGAGCCAACAAATTTAATTTATCTTTATAAATTAAATCTGAATATGAATGTTAGTTATTTAATTTATCAAATAAATTAAATATTGAAATGAACACATAATATTGTTGTCATTTCAAATTTATATATATACATATATAAAATTTAAACAAACCCTAGAATTTAAAGCTCATGTTGGGTTGTTTTTACGTGCGACCCTGTAGGCCCCTGTGAAGTTGGTAGTGGGCTAAACTCAATACTATCCCACAAGTCTTAAGTGGCCTCTATCAAGATATTGCGACTACCCAAATCACATGAGAATCGGTAACAGACACAACCTTTTATGTAACCATATCACGTCCCTTTTATCGCACAATATCTCGATCAAGATGAGGCATGTATGATGTCATTCTCCTATTGTTGACCATTACTTTCTTAATCCCTGAGTAGTCTGATCTTAGAAACGAAAACTCCTTTTCATTACATGGCCATACATTTCTCAAACTCACTCATCGAGGGGCCCAGTAATATCTCTCAATTAATGCGAGGGGCAAATCACATCTTAGTCATTCACGTTCCTCTGCATGAAAGATTCCTAAACCCAATCATAACCTTTATCATCATCCGGTTAAAGGTGACTTTTAACAAGGTCAAAGCTTAATGACTCTTATATAGGAATCCATGATGATCTCAGGTCAAAGGGTATTGTGACGTTATTACATAATGACTTAATCCATGTAGCTTTCTCATAGCCGGTCGATCCAGCACCTTGTACTCTTACAAGTGCCCATGACTTTGACTCGTATCTCCATACCTTATCAAAGTTATACTGGTCATACTTTATCTATGCTCCCGCATAGACAACCAACCAGGAACATTTAAGACAATATTCATAATTCGTCTATGGATGCAATTATCATAATAAACATGCAAAAACTATAATAATTAAATGGAGAAAATACATTAACATAAAAGAATGTCTGAGGTACAATGATTGACCCTAAGGCACAATTTCCAACACAACTATGCTCTAATCTCTATGCTTCTCATCTTCAAAATAATAAACTTTGTTGTGCATCTGATGCTAGAATATACAGCTGATCATTTTGAGAGTCGTTTGTGTGAATGAGCCTTGAGAAATTCACAGATGTGATGCCCAGCTCATCTGTAGTTACTCCATGAGGAGTTGTCGTATTTGCCCAGGAACACTTGAATAACGTGATTGTGAATTGCCCCTAATAATTGAGTTCGATGATGTTAACCAATTTTCCATAGTAGGAGACACCTCCGAAACGCATGTCATCATCACTGCCACTTGCATAACTTCTTGTACGAAAGATCCCAAAAGCCGTGGAATTTTCTATGTGCATCACATCAAGGCTGTGATGTAATATATTAGTCTTCCAATAAGAGTAAAAAAATATACTTCGCTTCCGTCATTGCTGAACCGCATCAACATCCAAAGTACTACGTGATGTCCTTCCACCTTGTTCTGAATCATCCTTTTTTCCAAACTCAAAATGAACATGATCAACCTAACCCAGGAAATCAGAACCACTTAAATTGGCAGGAGGTCATCTTCTTTCCTGTTTTCCATCAAAATGATTCCTATGCACTCAAAATTTGTGGTTCCCATCAAGGAATCAGAGATAACTGATGAAGCACCACTTCCGACTGTATGGAAGGCACAATGTCTCACGTCAATGTTACGCACGGGACAAACCAGTCCAATATGCACATTCCATCCAGATAAGGTTCTAAGGCCCGAAAAGTTCATCCACATCAAAGCCGCATGCAATTTGAACAGCTTCTTATCATATGCATCATATTCTCAATCCCATCAGTCCACAATTCAACCAATTCATTTATTAAAGGTTGCGGGTAGACATCAATATCATTGCTCGGTGCTTTCTTTCCTGGAATGATCATAGACAAAATAAATTAGTTCTACTTCATACACATCCATGAAGGCAAATTGAATGGAACTAATTGCACAGGCCAGATACTGTAACTTATGCCAAGGTTTCTGAAAGGATTGAACCCATCAGTCGCTAGAGCAAGGCATATGTTTCTAGGATCCACCGTAAAATCTGGAAATTCTTTGTCAAACCCCTTCCAGGCCTCAAAATCCCGCGGATGTCTTAACTTACCATCAGGATTCGCTTCAGCAGCATGCCATCTCATGTGCCCAGCCTTTTTAGTCGAGAAATACAATCTTTGAAGTCCTAGCTTTAAAGGAAAATATATGTGAATCTTTGCAGGTTTCTTCTTCTTGTTCTTCCCATTCCTTTCGGCTTGTATCTCGAGGTGTTACACCGCTTGAAACTTTCTCTATTTGCATCTTCCCCCAATAAAGCTTACAATCATTGGACATGCATGGATTTTTTTTGTACTTCAAACCCATTTTATTGATACTCTTCTTTGCATCATAAAAATATGTCGAGATCGTTGCCTCAGGGAATGCGTCGACTAATAATTCTAATAGCATCGACATTCCCTTATCAGATATACTACATAAACACTTAATATGGTACAATTTAATTAACAAAGATAATTTTGAGTACTTTCCACACCCAGGATATAGAGCTTTGTCGGCTTCAACCGTGAGCTCGAAAAAACTACAAGCTTCCGCGTGCCTCACGTATTGAGGTTCCGGACCTTACTCTTCATCTGGGATTGCATCATCATGAACCCCAAAAGCATCACAAAAATGCATCATTGACAGGGTCAAAATGATCCTCTTGCACTCCTATTCGTAAGATTGTAGGAGCATACTCTCTCAACATATCATCAGTTTTTTATGATGTACCCAGTATTTATAACTTTGATGAAACAGCTTAACTCTTAAGTGTTTCCTAATAACATCTTTAACATGCCATTTTTTGAAATTACATTTAGGATAGGGACTTACCGCTATTCCTTCCATGCCTATCAGTAAAATGCAAAAAATTGTTTAATCTGGCCAAATATCAATGCGACGTGCGAAGAAACTTGATCCATGACTTATTTTGTAGGTATGCTTAATAATTCCTTTGATAAAAGGGCCTTGTGTGAATACTGGAAAATTGTTGCCTTTGTGTTTCCTAAAGTTGATATAATTCCTAGTTATATCTAGAGTAGATATCTTTCCTAAGTTCATCATGTGGACGTGGCAGACAATTGATGGATCTCTCCTAGCTCCAGTTTAATAGAAAATTTTCATGATTTTTTTGTTGTTTCGATTTTCAATCAATTACTAAATTTCCTTCTTCTCTCTAAACTGTTTTAGAAATTTAATAACAGCTACAGGAAACTGTCTAATTTTTTTGGGTTAAATTATTTGTACGAGTGAGATTTTTTTACCTTTTTTTTTTAATTTATTGGCTGTTTATCGTCCTTGATGTGCTTTATGGGTTTTTGCTTGCATTCTTGAGGTCAATGGCATGCATAATAGTTTGCAACTAAGCTTATTATTGGATAACCTTTTGTGCCTATTTGCTTTTGTGTATTCAATTCAAATCTGAGTTTTGATTGATCTGTTGAATTTCTTCAATCAGAAGAAATTAAACATGCTAATTCCATTATTGGATAGCTGAAGGTTCACTTTACCCATCCTCTTGGACAGTCAATATTAACTGATTCATCATTATTTCATTCATATCAAACTTCACACGCTCTTGAAGTGGTTTATGAACAAATGGAAAGTGAGTTCTATATATATACATAAAAGAACAATAAATCTGAGGATGTGAAGTGCATAGTGGAAGCATAATGACTTGATGATCGATAATTTTTTGCTGTTGTTTACAAACTTGATGATTAACTACTGATCTGCTTCATGTGAACTATCTGTGTTCATAAGGATAGCTTTGATTCTGTCTTAATTATTCAATATGAATGGTGTAAATGGCTGTCACTATAAACATCTCTGATTGTCATTCCCAAGTTGCATAAAGTTTCTCTAAATTTTTAAATTTGTGCAGTTAACCTCAAATTTTTACTTTTATATCTCCTTAAACTTTGTTGTTGTTTGCATATAACCTCTCAAACTTGGAATGATATACAAATAAATTCTTTGAACTTTAATTTATGTTTAGATAAATTATAAATAAAACTAATGATATATGAGTTATTTATATAAACTTAAAAAAATTTTATGTGAGTTTTATATAATTTAATCTAAATAAAAATAAAAAGAAAGTGAAACAAAAAGGATGAATTATGATTACACTTTTACTACATCTGAGATAATGTGCCCGTTTGAGAACGCGGTAGAGAAATACTTATACACAAGTCGAGGTAAATATGTGGAGGAGATTATCTCGTTTTACAGAAAAACGATATTGAACGTGCGTTTGATTTTTGGAAACGTTATTCCATACAAGTACAATATGAGAACGAATAGTATAAGGGTCTAATATAAGTATTTATAATCTCTGGCCAAAAAACTATAAATATTCATTTGATTGTAGAGAAAATAAATATAATTATTTGTTATTAAAAATAAGAAACAGGGAGTCGAGGAGTAATCTTTGTAATCATTTCTTTATTTTTAAAAAATATCGGTAAAAAGTTTTCGTTTAAATATCTTACATATTAAAAGGATATGATGTATTTTTATATATAAAAAGTACTGATATTCGTTTACTTCTAATCAATATAATTTTTTAACTGTATTTTTCACCTATCTTTCTTTTACGGCCTGAATTGTTGTCGTAATTTCTGTATTTTTGGCGGAAAGTCATTTCGTACCTCTTTTATTTGTTCATTGTAATTTTTAAATTTATTTTTAATTAGAATTGATAAATTTTCACTGGCAGTCTATGTATGTGTTATTAGTGGTAAAAAAAACTATTTCAAATAAAATTAATTCTCTTGGTTTACTATTTATAAAATTAATTTATAACAATTGATTATCACAATTCTTAAACTATTTTGAAAAGTTTAGGGCTAAATCAAGGTTTTAGCTAAAAAAAATAGACATTTTTAGTATGAAGAGGGGTCATTGTAAAAGAAATTACTTATTCTTATGGATTTTTCTGCCGATTTTAAGCAAAAATCTGCAGATAATTTTTTAAATATTTAATTTTTTTTTTGCGGATTTAACATCCGCATTAATTTTTTTAATTTTCTTAAGAAATTTAATTTTTCATGTGTATTTTAAATCGACAGATAATTTTTTTATTTTTTTAAAAATTTAATTTTTCCTGCGAATTTGAAATCCGCAGGAAAATTTACCAACGGATAGTTTTCCGCAGGTAAATAAAATCCGTAGGTATTTTTCTTACCGATTTGTAATCGAACGAAAATACCTGCGGATTTTTTCCGACAATTTTTTATTAGTGGGTGTTCCCATCATTTTTAATAAAAAAAACAAGGTTTTATCCCACACACATATATGGAGTGTTTGGTTGATTTGATACTTAATTTTAATACGTATAAATAAAGGTGTTTGAATAATTTTTGAAAAATAATTATTTTAAGTTGTGTAATTAATAATTAAGATGATCCAAACAGACCCTATAAATATCTAATTCTTTTGGAGTAGAAGTTTGAAATTAAATGTGGACTATTAACAAGATGACAATATACCTAATGTTTCATGTCAAAGAGTATTATTAGAAATTTTGGAGTGACACAGACCAAAATTGAATAAATTTATCACCAAAGACAATAACATCTAACTGTTGATAATGAAAGAAAATTATATTATGTTAACTAGAAGTGCTCCCCCGTGCGTTGCACGGGAAGTTTATAATTCATAATTGTTACATATATTCTACGAAAATTTTAAATCTATCATAAAGGTGATATTAAGCTCATCCAATTCTTTTCCTACAACTTGTATACTTAGTGACCAAACTTTAAAAAAATTGTGCTTTTGTTTTTTCCCAATCCGATAAGATCTAAAAAATTGAAATAAAGGAGAAAATAGCAAAAATTTAAATTATAGGAACCAAATTCAGAACTGAATAAAACTTTGGGATCCAATAGAAAAATTTAACTAAAAAAATATAATTTCATTTAATGTAGACAACAGATTTGCTACAAGAAATTTAGGAAATATAACAAATCCGCATCATACATAATAAATTTTGAATATTAAAAGAGTCCCATATGAGTGTGTAGCCTCACCTTTATGGCTGACATGAATCATGCATATTTAAAGTATCAAGATGACACATGGTTGGTTCCATCAGGAAAATTTGATAGCCCATTAATAGAAGTTTCAAGATAGGGATCCGATTAAAATTACAAAAAAAGGGCAATGACTTATAGACATTTAATCTATAGGAACCAAATTCAAAATTAACTTTGACGAACAGTAAATTACAACAGCAGCAGTAGCAAACCTTCTCCCATTAGTTGGGATAGTAGAGTAATTCCAAAAGGAAAAAATTAATTCCTTTTAATGCGAAAAACGGATCTGTTAAACGAAATTTAACTAATCTAACAACAACAACAATAACAAATCCTTATTCCATTAGTTATAGATAACAAATCAACTTAAATGCATTAGCACTTCTGTATAGTGCAAAAATTTCCCTTCTGACCAAACAGAATTCACAAAACACTGTGATATCAGAGTTTAACAAAATAAGACAGCTGGACAATTTTTACATTATGCAGAGTTGTGAACACGAAAGTTACCTAGGTTGGTGAACTACCATGCAGACATTAAGCCCTTCAAGAGCTTCACATCAAAGTGCTCTAAGAAGTAACTGAGATGATGCACTATCCAAGCCTGATGTGGGTTCATCCAGGATTAATAATGAGGGTTCCATAACCATTCCAATCCAACATTCACTCGCTTCCTTTGGCCTCCAGATATCCCTCGCTTTTCTATGGTTCCAACCAGGGAATTTCGCACAGAGTGAAGTCCCAAGAATTCAATAACTCTTTCAACAACCACCACTTCATCCTCTTTCAAAGATTAAGTAGAGAGCCTTTTTTTATAATTGAGAAACATTTAGCAAAAGAAATGAACTGACAAATCATGCACTAAATGAAATTCGAAGAAGGAACACATGGCTAGAATTAATTTATATAATTTATTTAAAATACTCGAATTAAATAAGTGGACTTTTACTCCCATTGCAATTGTTTTCAAAAGTGGGGTCAAGCCAATGGGCACACGCAAAACAATGCCATAGATATAAAATTTAAAAACTCACCAACTATGAGCAGATGGCAATCTATCAGGAGCTCCATATGCCTTGTATATCTGAAACTTCTGGGGTCCAGAGATACCCTGCAAGGCCTTAAAGCCATCCAATGGAACCAGGAATGCAAGTTCAAAAACCATTCTTAGATTTGCCCAAGTAATTCGCATAACTACTAAAAGGAACTCAACATCAACTATGCGTGTTCCAGGTTCCAGCTGAGCTGATTTCCTTGTTTTTCAAGTTTGTATTTCCGATTCAATAGATAAACATTAAATTGATTTAAGTAATTTAATGTCAGGTTGATTAATAATATATGAAGCATATTTTATTTTTAATACTGATAAAAACTATAAATATTACATATTTTTATGTGGACAATTACATCTTATGATTCTAGTAGCTCATATTGTTTGAAAGTTGCCATACCCCATACCAATATTTGCACCAATGCCAATGTAACATAGGTCAATACAAAGACAGAGTAACAAAAGGGCAAAGAAGCCACCGAAGTGTATGGCAACAATCATCATCAATATCAATATATCTATAAAAAATCTACCATCGAGCCGATCACTGTTTCCCGGCTTCATTGTGGCTTCAGACAGTAAACACTATTCATAAGGTTTTTTATGTATTGTTTATTCCTCCTCTGGCTGCGTGCTGTTGGCGTAACCTTCTCACAAGCGTACAACGAGCAAGCGTGGTCCCACCCCATAACCTTCACTTTTCTCTATGCATTACAGTATTGGGTTACAGTTCACTCATGAAGAGCAAATTCAAATTTTAAAACTCCCGCTCTATTCGCACTGCCTAGGACGCTCTTTTTTTTTTCAGAGAGGTTCTCTCATCTCATACCTCCCTCCCTCCCTCCCGCTCTCTTTGCAAAGAGTTGCTGAAGGAAGGCGACAAGGTTGAAGGCGACGAGGTTCCCTCCCTTACTCAAGAACATAGATCTATTGACCACGGAAGAAGGCGACGAGGTTGAAGACGAATGGAAAGAAGAGAGGGCGAATGCACGTGTAAATATCTGTACGATTTCCCGCCATTAAATTCAATTTTTTGTTGTTGCCGTTATGGGAGGGGAGGACATTTTCATTCAAACTGATTTAAAGACCTGAGGAACTATCAACCTATAACATTTACATGTATTCAAACTGGTATACAATTTTACACCAACGCATATAACATTTACATATGTATATATATATACATTTGCAAAATGCTGCAATTCACATTACAGAAGACTCCTTTTTCCAGGATTTTTGACCCGTTCAGGATACACAACGATGATTCCATCCTTCCATAGAAAAATGATCAACCTATAACATTTTCATTCAAACTGATTTAAAGACCTGAGGAACTATCAACCTATAACATTTACATGTATTCAAACCCATATACAATTTTACACCAACGCATATAACATTTACATGTATATATTCACATTTGCAAAATGCAGCAATTCACATTACAGCAGATT
>JANTPZ010137765.1:0-20282 GCA_025593235.1 Vachellia pachyceras
TTAAACTGAAATGAGCCGCTTTCCAAGTACCTAGATCAACATTTATCGGTGGCCCAACTTAACCACAACTCTATAGACAGGAGTTTTCGGCCCATTATATTCGGCTTTGTATGACTGTGGGCTGATCCATATCTCACAGAAGTTTGGAATGATCATTACGTCCCTTGTAATCCAAATAATGCTTTATGCTTCATAAAGACAAGCAAAGGCGCGTTGGGGAAAAGTGATATTTGATGAAGTCTAGCACATTTTTGTGTGAGGGTTACAAAAAGTACATTTAAGTTGATATAAAATCATTTTACATATTTACCTTGTAAATCTTAAGCGTGTGTTTGGGAAATCCGTTGGAAGAAAAGAGTTACAGCTTGTCGAAATAATTTTATGAATTTCAATATTGTTTTATTTTATCTTGTGTGCACTGTTAGGAAGAAATTCTTCACAAACATGCACCAAATTATCTCTAAAAAGTAGTTTCTACCGTTAATCAAAATGGACATATAATCATCTATATATAATAAATATAATATTTCAAAATGAAAATCCTATGCAAGGCTGGATTAGATATTGAAATGTATGTACTTATTTATTTGATTATGATTGAATACTAAACATATGGATATGTTTGGATTAGTGATGAAAGTTATTTCTCCAACATAATGCACGATTTACAAGGTAAACATGTAAGATGAATTTTATTTTAACTTATATGAATGTCTATCATTAAACATGTGTCTCATTAAAAAAATTCAACTAAGAAAAACCCGATAAGACAAAAACTTAGTAGAAGAAAAAGAGTGTATATTTTATGAATACACTTTCTAATTCCCTTATGATATTGATGATGATGATGATAAAAATTGAAATTTATCATTCCCAAGATTGAAAAGAAAATTTGAATTCTAGAGAACATGGTAGAAACATACATAATTAGAGAATCTGAATCTAACTCCGTTAGAGCTAGAATCTCGTGCTGATAACTTATTTTAAAACTCAAAAAAAGGTAAGAGAAATAAGAAATTAGAGAGCAATAAATGAAGGAGTTCTCATTGATTATCCCAATTGTGTTTTGTACATAAATTATGTATTTTACGGATTTTGAGATACTTTTATTTTGGTTTACGTACACCGTTGAGAAGAAGTGTTTTCCAAATATACGCAATAGGAAAACAAATTATGATATCTACAACATCAAGACCACTTTTTTTCCTCAAGTTAATATTTTCTTACTTGAATTGCTAGAATTAACATGAATATCTATTTTCCGAAGTATAATTATCATTTCATTGACTATTTTATTATAATACTTCTCCCAATCAGAATTTAAACCTTATTGTATTACTATATTTTAAGAAGTTAGCTCTTTTCACATGATTTATATTCAATTCATCTGAGGAATATAATTAATATTTATTCAATCTTAAATAGAAGGAATGAACGAGTAACCACCAACATTGAACGATGGCATGAATGGGTATACATGCATATTTTGAAAATTTCAAGTTAATGGCAACGAAAGATCTGAACCATTGGTTAACCGACATCAAATAATATAACTACGTGGCAATTATCTGACCGTCAAGCTGATGGCCGCGTACTCCAGCACTTTTTCGCCGTTTGAACCCTCCATATAACACTTGGTTGCTTCGCTTTTCTTTTTACACTTTTTGCCGATTCCGTTGTTGATCATTTCCGACTCTAAACCCTAACCGGAAATCGTTTCTACCAAATCGCAACATGTCTAGCGCCGATCCCGAACACCGTGAAGAGGAG
This sequence comes from Vachellia pachyceras, assembly GCA_025593235.1. Classification (NCBI taxonomy): domain Eukaryota; kingdom Viridiplantae; phylum Streptophyta; class Magnoliopsida; order Fabales; family Fabaceae; genus Vachellia; species Vachellia pachyceras. The sequence goes on from JANTPZ010137765.1 coordinate 1,771, forward strand.
GGAGCCCCCGCAGGTGAGGACGAGGATACCGGAGCTCAAGTTGCTCCGATTGTTAAGCTCGAAGAAGTCGCCGTCTCCACTGGTGAAGAAGATGAGGATGTTCTTCTGGACTTGTGAGTAAATAATTGTGCAGATTTTGCTTTTGCTTATCTTATTTGTTGATAGGGTTTTAGTTGTTTAGTTGCTGAACATCTAGGTTTTTTGCTCAATTGTAGAAAATCGAAGCTTTACCGATTCGATAAGGATGGGAACCAGTGGAAGGAGAGAGGTGCGGGGACTGTGAAGTTTCTGAAGCACAAGGTTTTGGGAAAAGTTAGACTAGTGATGAGGCAGTCCAAGACCCTTAAGATCTGCGCTAATCATCTGAGTAAGTGTGCTCTTAGTGCGTTTCATTTCCGGTTTTGTTGCCTTCTATCTTCTTTATTCAATGGCGTGTTTCCTTTTTTATTCCTTGCAGTCATACCAACCATGACAGTGCAAGAACATGTTGGTAACGAAAAGTCTTGCGTTTGGCACGCGAGTGATTATGCTGATGGGGAACTGAAGGATGAGCTTTTCTGCATTCGATTTGCGTCAATTGAACGTATGTTTGCGTATTTAGGCTATCTGACATTCGTTTCGAACCATCTTGTGAATGCTGCACTAGTAGATATTTATATCGTTATTGAGGCTTAGAGGCTCTTATAGTTCAAGCTGATGTTATGAGTGTATGACCAATATAGTTTCACTGATATTGTGATTGTTTGGCAATGCTTAACGTATACCCAAAATCACGTCCAACAGTGTTTTTCTGCAAAACGAGATAATATCCTTCTAATATTTGCCTTGACTTATGTAAAAGTACTTCTCTACTGCATTGCCAAACGGACACATTGAGACGTCTGGAAATTCAATCTTTGATTAATTGTGGTAACAGTCGTAGCAATTGTTATAGTTGAAAAGTAGTATCGTAGCAACCTATCTTCACTTTATAGCGTGCGATCATGTAGATCAAGTTCCTAAGAGGCTTAAGCTTGTCATTCTGCTTTATTCTTGATATGCCATGAGTAAACTGCCCACATTGGATGATGTGTGATTTTTAGTAACCTCCAGGCCGGGGGGTTTTAGTTTGAAATTTTATACTACGACCTGTTGGTTGGTAATTAAATCAAAATTTTTGGAGAACTACATGCCTTATATTCTATTTCATTGATTCATAGATTTCTGTATTTATTATTAGAGGTGATTATCTCTTTGGAGCTCTGTTATTCAGCCCTGCCCACTAGAATTTTATGATTTTACTGGAGGAAACTAATATCAAAAGTTAAATCATATATTTGAACTAAAATAGAAGCAGGTTTATGGATCACTTCACTGCAATAAGATGAATGTTCAGTCTTGGATGTTAATTTAAGTTTATCATAATGATTGTCTCAAGGCATCAGACGAGGGTTATGGACTTGTTTCGCGATCCATTCAATAGCGTTGATACTTCTTAGAAGCCTTGTTGTCTGGGACCTATTTCAAATATGGTACTCATAGGCATCCCTTGCCATCGCACTGTCACTTGCTTTTCATGATGATGTGAAAACTTTCTAGGGCAGCAACCTAAACTTTTTCTTACTTTATCAACATTGTCTCTGTGTTTGAAGTGAAATGGCTTACCTTCAATTCAAAGCAAAGTGTATGAAAGGTATTATGTTACTTGCTCAAGTCCAAATGTGACCTGTGTAATGACGTGCACAAATTTAGCTTACTGCTTTCCCTTTGTTTTCTTTTTACTCTCTGCTGTGTTATAGTGCAGTTTCGGATGAGGGTGGGGTATTGAATAGTTTTATAATTTATTTCTTTTGGTACAAATTATAGGCAAGAGCAAATTTCTTTTCTTTTGTTTTTTTTTTGACTCTGCGGAGCATAGGCAAGAACATGTTTTGCGTTACCACTGTACAACATTATTGTAGTTTGTATATTCATATGCTTACTGGTGCTTTGTCTTCTCCAATAGATTGCAAATCCTTCATGGAAAAGTTCCAAGAGATTGCTGAATCCCAGAAGAATAAAGAAGAAAACAAGGATACAACTGCTGCCGCTGGTCTCCTTGAGAACTTGAGTGTTAAAGAGAAGGCAGAAGAAGAAAAGAAAGATACAGAGAATAAAGACACTGAAAAGAAAGAGACAGAGAAGGAAGACACCGTAAAGGAGACAGAGAAGAAAGATGCACGAGAGAGAGGTGGTGAACCTCCATCTTCATCAGCTTGAGACGAGTATAATATCTTCATATTTGATTATTTCCTGCTATTTAGGAACTAGACAAGGTTTGGTTCCTCTTTTCTACCCTCATCTTGGGATATTCGGTCTTTCGATTGTGTCATGTCATTGAAAATGCTATTGAAGGTCTGTTTTATGGAGTCTTTCAGGGGAGTTTATTTCTTTTTGAAGTTGTTGAGGGTTGTGCTTGGGGTCTCTGGGAGTTTACTAGTTTTTGTTGCTAGTTTAATTCATGTTGGTTGGGAGGTTGTTGTCGGGAGCTAGCAAAGAGTATAAACAGATTTTGGATACAAAAATTGTTTGATTTGCACATTTTTTCCAATAGTTGATTCTATGTTGGTATATTCACATGCGTCTCCATGGTTTTCTTCTTTCCTGAGCTGAAAACCAGGCTTCATATTTATACCTGGCTTTCGACCCTTTGTGAAAATGGGATCAATGCTAAAGGTGGGAATAGGCTAGTGTAGCCTTTAGTTAACTAGCCTTGGGCTGCATCAGGCTTCGGCCTAAGCCTTCAAATTGCTCAAATGCCTATTTCAAATGTAGGTGCTTAAATAGGGTTAAAAGCATGCCTCGAACTTCATGTATAGCCTTTTGAGCTTAATTTATGTCTACGAGCATATGATTCTTTTTTGCCAATTTGAGATTCATTATATAAAGAAGTTTATAAGTACTACACAGAAAACAAAACACAATAAAAGCCAGTAAAACCAGATACATAAGCAACTAGGGCTTAACAAGTCATCGACCAGGTACTTAAAAAGTGTTTTATGAAGCTGCAGAGGGGGGTTGTAGATCAATCAGATGGGTGTACCTCTTGCAATGAAGCTTTGACTATTCAGTCGGCAACCAAATTAGCTTCTTTGTCCAGGAACCCATTCCAACGAATGGTTGTGAACAAGATTCTCTGAAGCAAGGATATTCTAAATATTGATAAATAACAATGGGTTTAATCAATGAAAAATAGCAAGCGTTGTCAAAGCAAGTTCAAATAATAATAATAAAAAAAGTTCATCTCTTGACTAAGGATATATATTATGGGAGGGGAAGTGCTTGCTTCCCTGAGGTGAAAAATAGAAGATGTAGAGGTGAATAATGGATGAATGGATTTGGGTTTAATGCTAATTTGTAACAAGTTATAAAATTTATTTAGATTATATTATTTATAAGTATATGTAGTTGAAATTAAATTAAGCTTATAGGCTAGATCTTATTGAGATGGGCTTGACATATTTACCTAAATAGACAATTAAAAACTGAGTATGATATTTTTACGAAATTTAGGCTGCACTATGAACTGAGTTCAAATAATATTATTGCAGAACAGTAGTAACCCGAACAATGAATTATCTGTCAGTCTTTTTTGAAACGTTTAACTTGAAAGCGTGTTCCAATTAATGTTGCAATCTATACGGCTGTCAAATGAGGGGTCATGCTCCTTCATTCTCCTACTTTCATTTTCTCCACTTCCAAATGAACGTGTTATGAGGCATTGATTCAATATTTAAAGCTCCGAGTTTGATTTAACTATGCGTGGACTGGTCTTAATTTTTACGTTCTATACATCAAATTTAATTGAAATAATGTACAAAAATGTAATTTCTTTGGTAACAAATACAAAAATTTAACATCAATCTTGGAATTTGATATAACTAGTATTACTCTATCTGAATATTTATTTTGTAGTAACTTTAAAATAACCCATTTAAAATAATGAAGATAAATTAATACTCTTTTTAGGCCCTTAAGGTTGCCCTCATTTTGGTTTGGGTCTCTCAAATGCAGGGAATAAATAAAGCTAAACTAAAAAAAAACTCAAAAGGACTACGTGAGAGAGCAGCATTAAATTCTGGATATGCTCCTTTAACAAAATCTGAAAACCAGATGCAAACTCTAGCACGGTTATGGCCAGAAAATCAGCCATCCCGTTCTCCTCCCTTCGTATAAGCTGGACCCGAACTTCCCAGCATCTCTTCATCAACTCGTGTAGCACTCCGATAAGATGACTATCTTCATGCAGGTCTAACTCCTCAGTCTCCGTCCAATCTACTATCTCCGAGGCATTGCAGTATAACAGCACCTTCCTGCATCCCTTTTCCCATGCTCTACAAAAACCCTAGATGCAGCCCCATACCTTGGTAACAAAGCTGGAATTGCATGTACACCACACATGAATGCTTCAACAATCTCACCCACTCCAGACCGAAGAACCCCACCACATCCTGCAACCTGGGTCCTATAGGATAATGAACCATCCACGTAAACATCTATACTTGAAGTATCAACAGTCACTGCCCCCATCCTTCGAGAGACAACTTTCAGTGGCTTCTCCAATAACATTCGACGGCGTTTCATACAGCTTACAATCCCTTTAATTTCAGCTAGTCCTTCCCACTTGCTAGACCTAACCTCCTCGTGGACAAGTTCGTTCCTCCTCCTCCAAATGAGCCAACATGCTACTCCAAAGATATCGTTCCAGCGACCAAGGTTCTTATCCCGACCGTAGTTAATATTAAAGGGTTTTGCATCTTCGCGGAATATTAAGCTTCTGAGCTTTGTCCCATGGCCTTTATCCCACTCCAGAGTCTAGAGCCAGGCTTTGCTGTTGAGCTAATGCGTTTTCTTTCTTTTATGGATATGTAAAAACTAAAATATATGGGTATGAGTTAAACTGCTAGATATGGATGATTAGAAAAAGATAATATAATATGTAATCATCCCCTTTATCATTTTCTACGGCGAAAACATAACCAAAAAAAAAAAGAAACAATTAAAAATAGAACGATCATGATCTTAAATTATAAGTAATAAAACGTGCACCTGGTTGCTAATAAAACATAAAACATGATCTAAGTTTTATCTTTTTCGGTAAAGGGATGATTTGTTTTCATGTTTTAGAAACAATTATTTATTTTTAAATATCAACGAGGAGTGTCCATTACATGGGTAACTGTTCTTTGCAAAAACAAAAAAAAACTTATTTGAATGATAATGTTTAAGTGTTTTGTGAAAATTAAAAAAATGTAAATATATTTTTTTAAAAAAAAATTCAACAGATTTTACATTTTTTGTTGTTGTGTTTTCTTTTGTTATTTTTTCTAATACTTCCTTTTCACTTGCCGCCACGTCTCCCACTTTGTCCCTCTTGCTCACCTATGTTATCTCACTCTTTCGACTTTCTTCCATCGTCGTTGCCTTTTCACTCTATTTCTCACATTCTCTCAATTTTTCAAGCTGACTTTAAAAATAATCACTCCAATCAGGTCTTTATCTTTTTTTTTTTGTCAAATAGAGTTTATTCAGATAAATTATCTAAGCAGATTTTTTTTGTTTCCAACATTTGGTTCAAAAAATAATTTTACAGAATTATTCTCAAACATTAAAAAAAGAAAAATAACAGAATACAGAAAGATTCAATTTTCTCATTCATTCTTTGCAGACCTTATGCTGCTTTCATTTTTTTTTTTTTGATACATTTCGGATGCTTTTACATTTACACACTTCGTAGATAGAAGCGAATGGGAAGTCAGTTGGACCAATTGAACCAAGAACCTGCCCTGTGTGTAGCAATCGGCTAAGAATAAAGATGAATCATCACTGTACCTGTAAAATCCAGTGGACTGGGTTTTTGTTCTCCAAAAACATTTCAAAAGTATGATTCGAGCATTTTTGTAAATGGATAATATTTCAAAAATGGAACAATGACTGATTGGAGAACTTAAGATAATTAATATAAAAAATTTAATCTAATTATATAGATATCAAAAAATCGGTACTTGATTCCAAATACTTTTTGAGACCAAACTAATATCAGCCCAAAATCAATCAACTGGTGAAAAATCGGCATACCATACGAAGAAATACTAAACCAATCTAAAAAGAAAGAAAAGGCTTTCATAGCTCTGATGAGCCCTAAAGATTTAACTTGTACAAGACTTGTTTGAATTAACTGTAGAAACTCTTTTTCCAACATGATTTACAGTCTACAAAATAAGTAAATAAAAAGAATTTTATTTCAATTTATCTACATGTACTTTTTATAACATTTTATATGGGAAACAGGGCCATACCATCACAATTGCCATTACCTTTTAACACCTTCCTTTATCCCATCTTTAAGTAAAAGGCAAGTTAATTAACTCAAGGAAAGCATTATCAATAAATTAAACACTCATCTCCCAAAAAAACAAGATGCTTTATAGCATAAGAGTTACAAAAATTGTAGCTCTACATGACTGAATCATTATTCTAGAGTAAACTTGATTTCTAATCATAATTTACATAAAGATCTACAAAGTCAAGTCAGAAATAAAACAAAACTGATCTGAGGGGAAAGGAAAGCCAAACCAGAAACACTATTCTTTCACCATATGTTAAGGAGGCTTGGGCTCTATCTTCCATAAGCAAAACCATGGCCACATCAGAAGCTTTTCCATGAGATTGATTGTGTTTTCTATGTCAAGTCATCTTCTCAGCTTCGATTAGAAAATAGTTTTGTGCTTGGAGATGTGTTTGTATTGAGAGGATTGGTTTAGGTTCGGAGAAACTTAATCCCTCCCATGCCCTTTCTCCAATTATCTTTAATCCAAAATGATATTCACTCTTTTTCAAATTTAAACCAATTCCAGTTTGCATATAACGTTTCGTTCTCAAAAGGCAGGGAGTTCAATGGAATGGGATCTGACCGTTGATGGGTCAAAGAAGGAGGGAGCTTTTCCTTGTATTTCTTGGCCATCATTTCAGCTTCTTGAAACACTCTCTGGAACAGGAAAAAGATCAACTCAAGCCCAATCCAAGATTTAAGACTGTTGCGTTGCTCAAGCTCAAACTTGAAACCCCTGGTTAAGCTGGTACAAACTTACCAGTTGAACCAAGTGCTTGGTGATATTAGTAGAGTACTATTAAATTGATAAGAACACCGTCTAAAAAGGGTTTTGTCTAAAATAAATTAGATTTACCTCTTTGTTTGACAGAAATAGGCCAGGCTCACTTTCAAGTTCTGCGATGCTTCATGCCACAGAGATTTAAAATCAGAAGCAGCTTACAGCAGTAAAGTACAAGATATAAAAGCCTCATATGGAAAGATTCCTTAATTACTATAAAATTGTCGAGTGCTCTCTGGTAAAATCTAAGGACATTCAGAGTATGTCATGATGAGTTTTCAAGAATGGCGATTCTCTGACTACACAATAATATAGGTGCATGTTTGGATGGGGTGGAGAAAGCACCTTTCTTATTTTTCAATGTAAACCGTGGTTTTTAATAAAATTACCCAAACACCTCATAAAATCCAAGAATTGATTAATTATGCCAAAACCGAGGTTTCAAGGTCAAAACCACAGTTTTCCATGAAGCTAAAGTGATTAGCTTTTGAGAAAAGTAATGACACTTACAGAAAGGCAATACACCAAAAATATCCTCTATTCAACTACAAACCCTCTTCTGCCTATGTGATTATCACATTAGCTCATGTCATTTTTAGTAATTTAAAAATGAAAAAGTAATTTTTTATATCAACTATCCAAACATTTTCAATTATTCATATTACTTCTTTGTCAAAATCTATTCTCCAAAACTAATCAAAACCTAAGGATTTCCACTTCCTTTTTCTTTGTTAGTTTATCATTTTCACCTTCTCTCCAATCCTGATGTTTGCTCTTTATGCCTAATCCTGCAGGGCATTTGATGCGACCCAACATGACGCATCAAATTCAAATGAGCCTTTGCAAATTTCAAGTGGTCCAATCAAAGGAGCTAAAAACATCACTAATCTCATTTGGGCTGACAATGGAGCTGCGTATCAAGTTTTGGACTTAGAAGCTAGAAACTAAAGAGCTTGGGCCAAATACTTCACATGGGAGGACTCATTTGGGCCTAAATAAACACATTCTAGTTTTTAAATTATGATAATATTTTATAGCTTTTATTTGTACAAAAATTACTTATTAGTTGGCAAATTTGACTTTTGAATTTCCTTCTTTTAGGAGTTTCCTATTTTAAATTAAATTTCAGATTTGCAGTTACTGCAAATTAGGTAACTTTTGAGTTTCCTATTTTTTAAGAGTTTCCTTTTTGCATTTGCTGCAAATTGGTAACTTTGAGTTTAGTTTTTTTTTCTAATAGTTTCCTTTTTTTAATTAGAGTTTAACATTTGCAATTAATGCAAATTAGGTCAGATTTGTGAGTTTCAGTTAAATACTTTGTACCGCCTCTTTTGACGAGAGACTTGAATTTTAAATGAAAGTTTGCATTTTTATACACTTTGAAAGGATTCTCTCCAGGGTTCTTTTTAGAACTAATAGACTTATCAAGGCTTGATCAACCTTATGGCGTCTTCCAACACTTAGGGTCCTTGTTCATCCGTGTTCAAGGGTTCAAGTGGATCGTTGACCTCTGTTTAGCTTTCTTGGGGTGCATATATTTTAGATTGGCTATGGGTTCGTGGGATCTTTCCTTAGTGGGTTCGCACCATTTTGATATCATTGCATTAGTGTTGAATTGGATTAGGAATCTTAGTTGGCTCGAAAGGCTGATTCAGTTTTTTGAAATGGCTCTATGCTTGAGAAGCAACTCAAATTTGAACCTTTAAAGAAGAAATCTAGAGTGAGAAAGTCATTACCTCAGAGAAATTTTATTAGGAAACAATGACTTCACAACCAAAACTTTGACCTTCTCGTCTACAGAAAGTATGTCACTGACAGAGGTAACTTCAGCTCTGGTGATATTTGAAACATGCAGCAACCCACTGAAAGGCACACAACTGGTTCCTTATAAATGCCAAGAGTATATGCTTTGACAGCTTTATTAATCTCAACGTATGATATCTTCATGATGAAATAATGCAGAAGGACAAGATACAGCATAAATCGCAACAACTAGGCAACAAAGAAGCCATGCCAGATCATACAAATTTTTTCCTTCGATTGATTAACCAGTGAGGAGGGATATCGTGTATAAGAAATTCTTGCAGTAACAGAGATATATGTACCTTATAGAATATAATCACTTCAATAAATTAATAGGAGAAACAATGTATGTAATATAAATGAAAACCTCAGAATAAATTGTAATAATCATAGGGGTATAATAAACCATGGAAGAAATACATTAATTCGACGGTTCCAAGTGATTTTTAAATTTATGTTCAAATGACAGCCATTAGTAACACAGAATGACTATAGATGCTATACTGCCAAAAATATATAACTAAAACATCAACATATTATACAACATTGTTCTAATATTTTCTTTGTTTATTTGGTTTTGCCAACATGCTCTTGTAAGATTGCCAACTCTGCTTGCATTTATCAATCTGTTCAAAATTTTCGTAAAAGAGGCATTAATTGGGTTCTCAATGAAGTTAAATCTAGACCCAATCAGGTAAGGGATACTATATCAGGAGAAGCTTGTGCAGGTCAATCTCTGTGGAGCCAATCCAGCCAATGAGCCAAGCAAAACCTCCGGAGACGAGTATGGATAACCCTTTGGCAATCAAAACAGCAACACTATCTAAGGAAATCGTCCAGGGTTCTTGAATATGAAATGCCTAAGCTCACAATCCCAGCCGAAGAATTCTTGGAGAGAAATGCATTCCCCCAGAGTGTATGACAGATATATACCATAAATTCCCAAAAACCAATAATTAAGCAGTGGAAAATTCTGAGTCACTTTTGTGCATGCAGTCTCACTTAAGAACCATCTTAGAAATCGTGGTTTCTGAATCACTGACCGGAAGAACCTTCAATTTCTGTGATGTTTTGCATGTTTAGTCAGCCTTTTGTAGCCCCAGAAAGCCTAGACCACAACCATTTTGTAAGTCATAAGGACAATCTATCAACCCCCTTCCCTCTGGTCCCTGGGTTCATAGTGGCAATCTGTATAGTCCTTTTAATGCAGCGATCAGTCAATTCAAAGTTGAACATTGTGCATCCCAGTCACAAGTGGGTATAAGCAAGAAAAATGCATGTACGTTTGCCATGGCAGCATCTAGTCTCCATCCACTATATCTTTGATAACTACTTTTGTTGTTTTATTTTCCTTCACAGGTGGGGGAACTAGAGCAGGCAAGTTGGCAATATTCAACCATGTTCCAAAATAGAATTTCCCCTGCATACAAGGGTTGCACCTACTTGGTTCTCGTTCAATCTAGTTGTAACATTCCAATTTCCAAGCAGGTGAAAAAAGGGAAAAAAAGGCATGCTGAATTTATTATCCACATCTGAGCTACCACTCACCTCCTGTTAGTTTCTCCTATTCTTACTTGGGCTCCATAGGGAAATATCTTCTTCACAGTTCCATCTAGAAGCGTTCCCTCTCGAAGATATAGCTTTTCCTGATACACGAGGTGACAACATGAATTTTAAAAGAGTAATGGGAAACAATTTCAACATTAAAATACAGAAACAATAAAAATGAAAGAATATAATTTAAATAGATAGATAAATACAGACCCAAGCTTCCCGTTCATTGAGTATCAAGTTGTTTGTAGCCTCATCAATGCGATTTATTTTTACAAACATTCTGCATCCCACCTACATCATTATAATAAGATGGTTGTAACTTTTAACATGTATCTGGGAAATAAGTCTCTGCAAAACATGAAATAACAACTATGGATATGGAACATTATTGTTTACAAGATATTATAACTGATCTTCCGGAGTCCCTCATGTGATGCACTTGCCAAAGAGCAGAACTTAGCATATGCACAGCAGACAGGCAGTTTTCTCAGATCAAGTTTCAGGATTGATAGATAAATAATGGATGTACATAATTGGGAATTCACCACTTAAAATAACAAAAGAGATTCTTACTTTTCTTTCTAAACCTAATAATAGCATTAAGTGCTCAAGATTGTCGTTGTGGGCTGCATTAAAGCTTATATTCAAACAAACTGAAATACAACACTTTAAAAAAAAAATCAAGACCCCCAACAATAAAAACTCAGGCTCAAAATAAATCAGGAGGATGGAAGCAATATCCACTTTACAACCTACCAACTGATACAATAGTTGTTCATGCAAAGATTAAAGCTGGTTAGTTGTTAATAGCCATTAGGTTCTTTGCCGTAGGTATTAAAGGAAGGGAATAGGTGAATTGAATTAATTTTTTATGAATAATGCTGTCTGATAATTCTTAAATCTTTCTTTTTCTTCCATTCTCTCTGTCTTCTATCTATCTGTCCTTTTATGAATCTATCACTTTTACCCCATCAACAGAGTAGTAAAAATTATTTATTGGATAAGGGCATGATAATCAGAGACTCAGGGCACCAATAGCAGCTAGTCTATTAGGTTACCACAAACAGAAATTTTGTTTTTTCCTGAAAAAGGTTCCAGGACATTGACTCACATAATCTTTCAACTCGAAAATGCTATTCACTCTTTTCATAAGCTCCGCTTTGGGAAGAAAAGCTCGCAAACCCTGGACAATAAATTTGAGAAGAGATAAATATTTATTTAAAGTTCTACATAGATATAAAGAATCAGGTCAATGATACAGACCTCAATCCTTGTTAGTAGGCCGCCAGTATTCCACTCTGCAATTCTAACCTCTATAGGTTCGTTAAGCTGTTTTATCTGCCCAAGGCATTCAAAACAGAACTCATTTAAATATTATGGTCAAAAGGATAAGGGTTGGACTTGACCCTGTAGGAATTAAATTGCTAAAAAAGCAATAATATGTTATTCAATATGGTCATGGTCATGGATGCCATTTTTTTTATTGTCACATCACCTATATTCCCATGATGAAAATGTATTTTCAGTATACATAAAGGCAGCAAGATTGGTCAACTATACTCAGGAAATATAACCTCCATTAAAATAGTCATAAGAAGTATTGCATCAAATCAAATCCTATATGAAAGTTGCCAAATTAACTAAATTATATACGGGAAACTATAATTCTCTTATGCATATTACACTAAAGGCTATATCTCATTGTGTTGTATTTATCTGTACCATGAAATATTTGTGTCAGGCTTCTTGTATAGGGAGGCAGAATGAAGAATGAAAGGAGAAGGAACCTGCATCACTCTATGCCAGGCCATTCGGCGAAAGAGCCGTCTTGTGGAAAGCAATGGCCGACCACTAAGCTTCTACCAAGAACCTCCGCAAACAAAATGGTTCCAACCTCAACAACAGGTCTTCCTGGAGGAGGTATACCACTTATAACCTCATCGTCCTTCACAAGCCCCATCTTCCCAGGAACCATGAATTTCTCAGAATCCTTATTTAAATCACATAACAGGTATTCAGTTTCTTTACCGTACAACGGAAGCACCTCCTTTGTCAACATCGTACCTAGTAGGTCGGCCCCTACATTAACATCGAGCTTATTTTCGTTCCCAGAAACAACAACACCTACTACAAAATCCCCTGGTTTGGGTACATAATATTCAATATTAATCTTCTTAGCCTTTTCATTTATGCCTCCTACGCCACTTTTCTCCTCAAAAACTTCCGATACCCTTCCTTCCTCTTTTGCCTCCTCCACAGAATCACTTCCCTTGAAGAACTTCAGAAATGGCGCCAAAGCCCCCTCCTCATCTTTACTTGCCTTTGCTGACTCCGTTTCCACTTCTGAAGGGAACCCATTTTTGTCAGGAATCGGGGAAGGCTTGTTCAATAAACCAAGGTTCTCGGGTTCTTGAATTATTTCACTGGGAGACTCTTGAGACAACTGTGTACTCGAAAATCCATCGGATTCTCCATTTTTTGAGCAAAAGGCGACCCGGGTGGTGCTCCAAAATGCATACTTTTGGGAAAATAGAGAGATGGAAGTATTGGAAAGTCCAGTAGTGGCAAAAGAAGTGAACTTCTGGGGTTTTGGAAAGGATTTAAGATATGTTTTCTTGAGCAATGCGTTGCTTGAAACGCCAATTTCCTTAGGAGGTACCGTAAAGTCGGGCAAGTGGAAAGAAGTGCAGGGACGAAGGATTATTAGCATCTTATCCAGCTGCCCCAAAGCATGAACCCAGAATTCCTTTTCTCAGGTACGAGAAGTGATTTTTTCTTTTTGGTTCAAACGGAATCGGCGGATGGCTCAGAAGTTTTCCCCCGCTTTTTACAAGTTGGCACTGTAAAATGAGAAAAATCCAGGACTAAGATTAGGGAAATATATAAGAGGGAATACGGTTTAGTTGATTTTACGCAACTTAAACTAAGTATTTAAAATGAATTTTGCGTTTACTTGTATTTTTGTTAAGTAATTTGTCAGTGTTTGCCAAACACTTTGGAATCAATAGTTTTTCTTTTATTTTTAAGCACACCTCTATATACTTGTAGAATATATAATATAGGTCATATATATTAATTATATAAATTTAAAGCCACTCGTGTTGTACGTAAATGCAGCTTTTGTTTTTAAAGCATTATAGATACATCTTTAATATTAACATTCATAACATTCTTTTGTGAATATCCATACATAAATATTGTGACTCATTTTAAATTTACTAGCAAAAACAACCTAGAATGGTGATTCATGTATACTGCTAGCCTTGCTGCAGGCAAGGGTGGAAATTGGGTAGATAACTGTCAAAGACATGTGGCATAGTCTTGCATTTGACTTGACCTATCTTATTTTTTTAATAAAACTAGATTTCATTTTTAATCAAAATCAATAAAAGACAAACATGTATCCTTCTATCAACATTCACCTCAAGTCAATGAATGGAGGTTGATCTATGAAGAAAAAGTTACTCTTAACCTATAAGATAACGAGCTTGTTTGAAAAAGCGGTAGAGAAATAATTTTATACAAGTCGAAATAAATATGTGAAGGAGATTATCTCGTTTTGCTGAAAAACACTGTTGAACGTGCATTTAGGCTCCTCGTATTATTCTCAAACAAGGCCAATTTAGCTAGACAGCCTGCTAATGTCATATTCTCCATCAGAAGGACCAACCAATCTTTGTGAATGAGATTCCTAACATCCTCAATGATACCCCTTAGAGGATTTTTGTTATCACATACTCTAAGACACGAATCTATAGCCTCAAGACAATCCAACACAAGTTTAAACCTTAATAATTCCAATCATCTTGGCATAGCAGGGGGAATTGAGGATAGTATGCAACTGAATCCGCAAATCCAAATTCCTGTTTCTTCAATGATGGCCCCTCCGCGTCCCTTCGACTGTCTTGTAGCATAGATCCATCAACTTTCTAATTTGACATGATCACTCGAGAGCCTTAGAATGAAAATCTGTCACAGAGCTATCTCCATAGAAAGCACAGTGATCGATGAGGTCCTTGTCCTAGCACGATCTATAATACGAGTCTAATCCACTTACAAACAATGATCTCAGCGGATTCTTTGAGAGATTTGGAGCAATTGCTTGAAGAAGTTTATGAGGATGTATTTTTTTTAGGAGGAGCTTCTATGGCTCCAAAAATCATCCTCAAAAAGGATCTTCCAAGGAGAACATAATACCTCCTCTTACCACATAAAAGCCTTAACTCGAAAGCGATGCAACTTCATTACATAGCTTAAATCTGCATTAGGAGACTGGATCACAGATGAGCAGTGCTTATCTGCAGTGGCATGTGAGTTCTTTTTTAATTGTACTCTCTGGAAGATCTTCATTTCACGCCTCCATCTATCACATGTGCCTTCTCCCTGCCCTCTCTGTAGCTGATTACTTTACTCTAAATCAGATGGTAACCATTGAGGAAGTTAAGTGTGCGTTATTCGAAATAAAGCCTTTAAAAGCTCTTGGGATTGATGGGTTGCATGCTTAATTCTTTCAAAGCCAATGGGAGATAGTTTTTTTTTATATAGAAAACGAGAGCACAAGGCTCAACGAAACAAAAATAGATAGTGGGGAACGGGTCCCAAAAGATCACTCGAGTACAACGCTTGCATGAACTGTAAACAGCAGACGAGGAGATAGCCTCTTTAGCAAGAGCGTCAGCCAACTGGTTTTGCTCCCTCGAGATATAGCGTATGATAACATTGTGCTCCCTGGAAATGAGATGATTGATTTCTTGAAACAAAAGGCTAGAATTAGCAGTCTGACGGTTAGAATTAAGATTATCAACCGATAATTCAGCATCTGATTCAATAATTATTCTGTTGAAACCACATTCAGAAGCTAACTGGAGGCCTCTGAGAATCGCCCATTCTTCAGCGGTGTAAGAGTCGCATAGCCCCAGTGATTTCGCAAACCCAACAATCCAAGCACCCAAATGGTTCCTAACTACACCTCCACATCCTACCTTGTTGGAGAATCTAGCAACAGCTCCATCAACATTGACTTTAGCCCAACCTATATCAGGGGGTAACCATTGATGGGAGTGAGAGGAACTCAGAGTAGGATGCACTTCCAAGATGTCTTCACTTTGGACAAAAGATTTCCACACCGCATTGATTGTGCTAAACGGATTAGGGGGTTTGGTGAAATGAATGTCAAATATCTCTTTATTTCTTCACGACTATAAAAGCCAACAGGCAACACCCCAAAAAAGACTCCAGTTACAAATAGAATTAGTTCCCAAGTGTCTTTTGAGGTTAACAGCAATCCAGTCTCGCAAGGAACAGGAAAGAAAGTTAATCATATGAGGCGGCCGGACAGATCTGGACCAAAGGTCCCTAGCATAACTGCAATCCCTAAGGATATGTAAAGCAGTTTCCTCTCCCTCTTGGCAATAAGGGCATAAAGGAGACACATTAGACCAAGAGCTTCTCCAAGCGTTAGTAGGAAGTCTATTGTGAAAAGCTTTCCAGAGGAAGATCTTAATCCTCTCCACTCCTTTCCATTTCCATATCTGGTTATAAACAGGGCTATACGTGTTGGGCGTCTGAAGCTCGATAGAGAAGTAGGCACTCTTAACTGAGAAGCACCCAGAAGCCGTGAGCCCTCAGGTCATAATATCATTGCCAGCCTCCAGCCGAGGGGGTAAAAGAGGTGATTAAGGTGGAAGTCACATCCCTACTCACAAGATTTCCAAGGCGTTGATAGTCCCATCTTCCATTGATAACCCAATCCGCCACCTTAGAATTCTCCTCTTCCTGGGATAGAGGTCTAGCGCATAAATCTTTGATTGACTTTACCGGAATTAGCCATAAATCAGAAAAGAATCTCACTGTTTTACCATCCTTCATTTGCCATTTGATGTTTTCCTCAATAAGGTTCCTCTGATTACAGATGAAGAGCCATAAATGAGAGTCTCCGAGTTGAGCATTAAAGAGATTATGCTCACTTCTGAGCATGTATTTGCTCTGTAAAACATTAGTCTATAAGCCTTGGCTGCCTTGAAGAAGGTTCCAAGCAAGCTTAGCTCCAAAGGCTCTATTCATAGAATGCAGATTTCTAAAACCAAGACCCCTATGAGATTTGGGACGAGTGATGATCTCCCAACGAACAGGATGAAAACCCCTCTTGTTCTCAGAGCCCCAGATGAAATTACGCTGAAGCTTCTCGATATCATTACAAATAGAAGAAGGAATTTTGGCAACTTGCATAGGGTAGAGAGGGCAAGAGCCAAGAATCGATTTGGCTAAGGTGATGCG
Source organism: Vachellia pachyceras (assembly GCA_025593235.1). Taxonomy (NCBI): domain Eukaryota; kingdom Viridiplantae; phylum Streptophyta; class Magnoliopsida; order Fabales; family Fabaceae; genus Vachellia; species Vachellia pachyceras. The sequence goes on from JANTPZ010137765.1 coordinate 18,534, forward strand.
GTCAGCAACCGAAAGGCAGTTGGCTTTACAGGAGGATAATTTGGATTTGACTCTATCAACAATATACTGAAATTTATCTGAGGGTCTTCTATTTCTGGAGAGAGGGAAGCCCAGATAATTTCCAATTTCAGTATAAACCTTTGTAATATCCTATATTTTTTTAAAAAAATTAATTAATTATTAGCATTAGAAAATATTATTTTATGATAAATGAAATTTATTATTATGTATATAAGAATATGGTTTTCTTAAATATGATTCTTTATATTAAAATAAATTATAATATATAATTAAATAGTTAAATGGCAAAAAAAAAGGAAAATGGGGTCATTTTCGTAATATCTTAATCCTTTGGGTCAAGTTGTGTAATTTTCACCAAAAGTTTTATTTTAAACACTTACCCGGGAGAGAGACGGCTTTTTCACTGTGCGTACTGTTCATGCGTTACTGTTCATCGTCTTCTCCATCGCTTCGTTCGCCATTACTGAGTTTTTGAGCTTATTTTGGTAAGCAAAACTACATCGAATCACAAAACTTTCTTCATGGAAGTTGTTCTACGAATTTTTCTCTTTCGTATGGTAGTAATTTTGTTTTGATTAGACTAAATTTTTAGAGTTAGGGTTTTGAGAAGTTTTGAGTTTTGACAATATAAGAGTATATAAATGTAGAGGGGTGTTAATGGGTAATTTTAATCGGTTTGGATTTTTGATTTGGTTGTTTTATTATTTTATAACAATTTTTTTAAACCAGACCCATTATTTCCATTTACTGAATATTTGCCCAATGAAAATGATACTCAACAATTTATTTTGGATTTTGGGAGTGTTATTGATATTTAATCAGTTCAGTTTAATTATTGGTTGATTTGAGAAATTTTAAATAATTTTTGTAGATAATCTGTTTATTTTGGGGTGCAAAGGATTGTTTGTACCAATGGAGCTTGAGTTGATAATTTCTTTTAGTTCATTAGAGCTTATAAAATTTTTTGAAAGGATGAGATTTGATGTTGATGATAGAATATGAATATTATGAAATTTTTGTGAAACTTTAAGTGTTGAAAATTAGTATTTTTGGATACGCTAAGGAAATATAAATATTTTTAGTGATTCTATTGCATGAAACATGATTTATGGAAGAAGAAAATTGGGATTTTAATAAGTGTTTGAAGATATTTGATTTTTTTTGTGATTTTAGAGGATTTAAAGATAATGATTTTTGGGGATTTTTGGTATATTGGGTATAATTTTAAGGAAGAATAATAGACCTATTAGATGATATCAAGGAGATTGAGATAAAAGATTTGAATTATAATGGAAGGTGGAAAATTGTTGGAAAACTTAAAATTTGAAAAGAAAATAAGTTTTATTTAAATGTACACTTGTTTTATTAGCATTGTATTAATGTGTGATTTAATCAATTATGTAGATTAATTGTGTCTTGGTGACTTGAGCTTTGGGCTTGGATTATTGTGGTATTGCATATTTTGCTTTAACGTGAGGTAACCACATTTAATTTATTTTATAAGCTTGTCATGGGTTGTAAAATGTTTTGGAAAACATCTTTTGAATCGTAAGTGTTATCTTCATTTAAAATTTGCTTATGGTGATTAAATTGTGAAACTAACATAAAGTTACCCTTGAAAACTATGTTCTATATGCTTATGAATCATTGGTGAAGCGGATAATAGTTTGACATTATGATTTTTATTAATGACTCTTTAGATGTTGTCATTGAGAACGTGATGAAAAA